>VDFB02049971.1:35763-46661 GCA_007258455.2 Sequoia sempervirens | reverse complement strand
GGGTAGAGGGTATAGGTATTGAGGGATTAGGGTTTAAGGGTTGAGGTATTAAGTGTCAAGAGGGTTGAGGGATTAGGTTAGAGAGTTTACTAAGTGGGTTTAAGGGTTTAACATTTGAGGGATTAGGGTTGAGGGTAGAGGGTAGAGGATTGAGAGTAGAGGGTAGAGGGTTTAAGGGTTTAGGGTTTAAGGGTTGAGGGTTTAAGGTTTAGGGTTGAGTGTTTAAGGGTTTATAGGGTAGAGGGTAGAGGGTAGAGGGTAGAGGGTTTAAGGGTTGAGGGTAGACGATTGAGGGTATAGGGTTGGGGGATTAGGGTTGAGGGTCCAATGTATAGGGGTTGAGGGATTAGGGTTTCAAGAGGGTTGAGGGATTAGGATAGAGAATTTATGTAGACACATAAAATATACCGATTGACATTGCACATCTGATCCCGACCACTAACACCATTTCATCCTAAATCATCCCTCAGTCTAACCATTTAATTGAATACCTTTATCTAATTAAATTCATCAACGTTCCTCTCTTTATTAAATAAATCATTTATCTAATTAAAGTCATCATTTCTTGTTAATTAAATCAATTAGTCTGATCTAATTATCCCTATTTAATTAAATAATCAATTTTATTTGATTAAATCCCTAAAGTCGTCTTATTAAATTAAATAAATTAAAATCTTATTTATTTTAATCTAACTTCATCTCCTTGGTTAAATAAAACAAAAATCTTGATTTAATTAATCTTAAAACCATATTCTTCTCATGTTTGATTTAAATCAATCCATACATCTAAATCAATATGTTACATCATTCAAATCTCTCATTAAATTAATTAACCTTGATTAATTTAATCTTTTCTCATGTCCCATCCCCTAGATTTTGCAACTTGCACAAGAAAATAGATTTAATTCATTTATTAAATCTCTATTTTCTCTCAAAAGGCATAATAAAGGAATATTCCTCAAATTTTAATTCAAAATCCAAGTGGACTTTGTCCTTCCAACAAGGCATTTAATCCACTTATAAAGTCCTTTTTCCTTGAGCCAAGTGGCATTCAATTCACCTTCTTTCCCTCTTACATGTCATTTCAACAATTTCAAAATTCAAATATATGCATTTATTGGCACATCCTTCAAAACTTGCACATCCTCCATCCATTCACATGTTGACAAGTGGCACCTTGCCATTTGTTGATTCTTAGTCCCACATTGCTCCATTTTAGACATCTCTTCAACTTGATTTTCTATAAATAAGAGGCTCATCCTTCATTTCTAAAATCCACAACTTGAGTAAACTTACTATACTCAAATTCATAGCAATCTTCATCCATCTTATTGAGTTTTATAGCTAGGTTATGCAGATTTTGCTTTGGAGAACTCATCAATCTTCAAAAAAGTGGATCACAATCTTCATTAAATCATCAAAGCTATCATTGGAGTTGGGAAAGGGCCAATTTTCACATCAAATTGGCACCAACTCCTTCAAGAGATTAAGAGTTTGCTTTGTTTTAGAATAGGATTCAACATCTTTATTTTAAGTTTATTGTGTTCCTCATTGTATTCATTTTCTCTTGAATTCAAATGGATTTATTGAGGAATCTATATTCTAACTTGCATTTGACCTTATTAATGTGTTCATTTGTTGTGTTCTTACAGGTATAGGATCTAGGTTCACATTTTGGTGCTAGAAGGAGGGTGAACTAGAAGATCAAATCATGTTTTTTGAGAAAATTTTGTGGTTTTTATGTGTTTACATAAAACTCCACTGCTGGAAGCTCAGCGTTGCTATTTAGCACTGCTGAGAACCCAGTGTCACCATATAGCACCACTGTAAAGTTGAAACTGCGACGCTCCATACTTCCCGCCCATAATTTAAATTTTTAAACAAAACCGCTGAATCTTTCTGGCTTGATGGAATCTTTTGAAAATCCAAACTACACCACTAATCAAAATAGCGACGCCTTCATGCTCATTGGTATGGTTGCAGAGCAATGCTAACTGGTAAGCGGTGCTATACAACACTGCTGGTGACTTCAAACTACGACACCTTCATGGATTGCACCACTGGAGGGTAGTAAAAAAGGAAAATTTATTTCTTACACATGTTTTTTTATCAAATTCTGGTTATTTGGTCTATTTTCTTCTTTTTTGACCTTTGTTTTTGCAGAATATAACTGATTTTCTTGTAGGTTGGATTAATGAAAGGTGAAGAGGAAAAGAAGCATGATGACCTCATCTCGTAATACCAAGTGTTTTTAAACACTCTAGTGTTTGTTCAACACTCTTAGAGGATTCACTATTCCTCTTAAGGAAAAAATTGCTATCTTTCATGCTTAGGACTTACTAGTTTCATTTTGGGCTCTAAAAAGAACTTTTTAAATTCTTGTTACAAAAAGAGCTTAAAATAAACTTTAGGACACAAACTCACTAGATTTTGTTTGGGGCTAATAATTGAACAAGGCAAATTCTCATACTTCATTTGGTGCTATAAAAATAACATGTGCTACTTTGTTTTCATGATCGCTTACTCAAACTAACACCATTGAAAAGACGTATGCGCTTCTCTCACACCTCACAGCGATCTTGAGAATCAAAAGGATTTTTGGTGGTCTTAGGTTGGCATAAAGTAATTGCCTCCACATTTCAAATTGGGTTCTTAAAATTGAACAAAGCTTGCGAGTGTGAGTTAGGTAGATCGCGTGTGTTCTCGCTTTGTTTCTAAACGAAGGTCAATCAAACTACGAATGTGCTTGCTCGCTATTGTTTACCTTTAGAGGGGTCTGCCTAAGAGACACATCCCAAAGGAGAACTCGAAGGTGACTCCAACTGGTTTTTCACTCGGGCCGGTATATAAATGGATGAGACTAAATTGTCAAGTCCTCATGGTATGTAGGCCTTAGCTGTATAATGTCTTTCAGACTGGGGTACTACCGTAAAAAGTATAAGCACCCCTAATAGGATTTATTAAAGCCTTTAGTGGCTTGTTGGATGCTCGCAAGGTGCCATGTCCCCGATGTCCCATCATTAGGAACCTTGTTTGTAGTAGCCAACCAGTCCATCCAACGAGTTTATCAAAGTGGTGCATTGGAACTTAGATTCCAAGAAGTTACTTTCCATGTCTAATCTTGGTTAAAATTTAGAGGTTAAGACTTCATTCTTAACATACCTTTATATTTTTTCCTTGGTTGCATGTAAAATCATCTCTTCTACTACGAAGGGCATGAGGCAAGCCCACCAAGAAAAACGTACCCATTGAGCTAGGATGTTATGTTGCTTGTAAGTGAAAAACACTTTTCTTGTTCAAAAACATTTGGAAAACAAACATTTAACATCATCATCAAAATTTCAAACCCTATAGAAGGAAAATACAATTGACCAAATTCATTTGTTATTGCTTGCCTTTTGGGATTTATCCTTAAAGGTTTCTAAACACTTGGATTTACATCTCAATTTTTCTACTAAAGTTAAACAATAGGTAACCCTTGCCTTGATTTCATGAAAGATCCACATAACATACTTTGTGGGATTTCAAGAAGTTGGGACATTGGACATCTAGTTTGAAAATCTAAATCAAAGAAGTGTTTGTGGTAAAACAGAGTCACTAAGCAAAGATAACAAAATTGGTTCTCACCCATGTGTTAGTTCCTCATGATTTCCAAGAAAGTCAAAATCCCAAAACAAAAGTCCTTGAGAAAAAGTTCAAAATTTAGGAATGACACTCGAAAGGTCATCAAGAAATACATTAGGAAGTGCAATTAAAAGCAACATATCAAAATAAGCAAGAAAATTACAAGGTTCTATAGACTCATTCCCTTGAACAATCTAGAAATGTATGCTCAATTTGAACCACTTCTTAGTTATAGAGGTCCTTAGAAGTATTGTATGTTCTTCAATACCAAGGTCTAGTAAAGAAAGTGTCTTTTTTAGGTACATTCTAGGATCAAAATCAAATATTTTCATTCATCCTTGAACATCAAACCAAAATCACCTCACCATCATCTTTTGAAAAATCTTGAAATCATCCTCCATGCTAGGCTTTTTGGAAAAGATCAAAATCATCAAATCCTTGAAACAAAATCCTTGAAATCTTTGAATCAAAATCATCAAATCATCTTTGGCTAGGTATGTGTAGATGCATCCTTTTGCATATGCTTAGTCAAATTATCAAACCATCTTGTTTAGCTCGGTATATGTAGATGCATCCTTCTTCATATGCTTGGTTAAATTATCATCTTATTTGAATAGGTGTGGGTAGATGCATCCTTCTCTCTACACATATTCAAATTTATCATCCTTGAAGAAAATCTACCCCCTAGATAATCATCCAACATCTTAGGGTCTACTTGTTCGTAATCCAAAAACAAAGCAAACCCAATATCAAATCAAAGTCAATTCAAAATTCAAGAAATTCAAATCTAGAAAGTCCTAAAAAGTATAGCATCGCCTTAAGATTTCTCAAAAGTTAAAACATCCACATCATCCAAATTTTACATCATCCATATCATTATCACCCTTTGATCCTTGAAAGCATCCTAAAAATTTCTCCTTTTGTACCTAAAGATATATCAATCCAAAGAATTAGAGATTCATCTCCCATATTCTTGAAAAATTGATCCCTATTTTATTGTGCAAACTAGATCTCAACACAAGAAGAACATGGAAGCCAACAAAGAAACACTTGCTTCAAGTGACCTAAGCCAAATGAACTCCGAAATGAATCTTGTTGAATCAAACAATCCTTTAACTAATTTTCCCTCATCATCACAAAATCCACAAGAGGAATGCCAAGTGGAGGATCTTATAAATAGTCCCTTTGGGATGTCACATGAGGAAATCACCGAAATAGTTCAAAATCTAGAGAATCATAAGATTATCAACATCATGATGAGACTCAACCCTTCACTATACATGCTCGAATTAGAAAAACAAGGGGCTAAACTCCCTTCTGATTTCGACGTGAATACTATTGTGGAACCATATTTTGGGATCACACCCCCAATCTCATCCACCATCCCCATCTCATCTGCACCCCCATCCCAAAGTATCACTCAAAACATCCCACAAATTACATCATCCATTGCTCCAACTCAACCTAGTGTTAACAAGGGAAGTGCATTTCTCAATGCCATACAAACACACCCCCTTGTCAACAATCAAGATTTGGACGCAAACACCATTTTGGGGAAAAACGTACCCCAAAATCCATTACATACATATGTCCCTTTCACTTTCCATGATCCCAATAATCCATCATCATCATCCTTTCATGCAACACCCCAAACCTCTCTCCCCATAACCTCGCAAGGAGAAGGTGACATGTTCGGACCAGGGGGCATTTTTGACACCACACCATCTCCTCAAGAGATCACATCTCTCACATTTTCACCACTTCCACCATTGCCATCATCATCCAAACCACTTCTTGGCTTAGGGATTCCACCTTTACCAAATATAAATTAAAATCAAACCAACATCCCAAACACCAATCAAAGCATCACACCAAACTCTCAAAACTTGTCATCAACATCACAACAACAAATGACAACTACATAAGCAATCACCACATCATCAAGCACCCCCCTAATATCTCAAAACATGGTCTCTCAAGGACCAACCACCTCAATCGCACCATCCACCACTCAAAACCCAACCATCAACATGACAACACCTCTCACCACCACAACAAGCACCATTCTGAATCCACCTCCACCGCCACCACCACCAAGCTCCAATACATCAAACCAATATAGTATGGCATTGCAAGCCGCTCAACAAGCTACCTATCAAAAGGCATTCTTGCAAGTACAAAAACAACAAGCCGCACAACTAGCTGCTCAAGCTGCATTACAAGCACAAGCACAACAGCCACAAGCTACTCAAGTATCCCAAGCCGCATTACAAGCACAACAAGAACAATAGGCTGCTCAAGCCAAAATATTATTGCAACAACAAAAACAAGCTCAGAAGCACAAGCTCAAGCATAAGCACAAGCTCAAGCTCAAGCACATGCTCAAGCTCAAGTGAAATATCAAGCACAACAAGCACAAGCACAAGCACAATATCTTGCACAACAACAAGCATCACAACAAAAAGAATATCAAAAAGTAGTAAAACAATACCAAGAGCAGCAAGAAGCAACCCAATTAGCAACCCAACAACAAGCTCAGCAACAAGAAAACTTGGAACAACAACAACAAGAACAACAACAAGTGCAATCATACTTGGCTTAACAAAAAGTACAGATACCCTCAAACAACACACCAACCAATCCACCCATCCCATCAACAATCGAACCACCTCAGAACACTTTCATCCCACCTCTTGATCCCCAAAAGGATGTCACAACACAAATCAAATTACTCTCACAACAAGTGCTCGATCTTCAATTAGGGCGAACAATGAAAACATCTAGTAACTTGTGTCCTTATCCATTACCCCAAATCTCCTTACAATCTCTGACCAAGATTTTTCCACTCAACCATCTCATAACCGTGCACTCCATTTAGAAGTATTAGTGTAGAAAAATAAAGCCAAGCGAGTCTTGGTGGATGGAGGTGCACGCTTGAACATTTATTCCCTCAAGCTCATTAAGACCCTAAAAATCTCAGAGGATTCCATCGACAAAGGAAAAGGTATTAAAATCAGAGCATATGATGATTAGGAAAGAGTGTCCCAAGGCACAATTCAAATCCCTATTCAAGTAGGGTAAGATATCATGGAAACTACCTCTCAGGTCCTGGATCTTGACTTGCCCTATAACATTCTCCTAGGACGTCCATGGATCCATGCAATGCAAGCAGTAGCATCAAACTTCCATCAATGTGTCAAATTCACATATGAAGGACAAGAGGTCACCATCCATGGAGATCCTGAGCCATTCTCCTACTGCAAAAGCCTTGAGGAAAAATACTACAAAATACCTCAAGTACCAAAAAATGATGAAGGCCCATCAACACCGTACATTGATCCATCCACTCTCGCCTCCACTTCTGCGACAGAGACACCAGCCATTCCCACCATCCCCACCATCTCTAATATCAAGGTCATCATCCATGACAATGGTTGTGGAAACTATATGATTCCCAAAAATGCTTTTGTGGTAGGAGAGTTACCACGATCTCCTAGATCACGAGGACGTTTGCAATCAAATCAAGCCTCCACTTCCCAAACATCCCCTAAATATCCCAACTTCAGAAGTTGGGGAGATCTCGACTAAGAAGTCATAGAAGAGGACCCTTGTCATCTCCTATACCAAGATAATAGACAAGCAGCTGATCTGCCAATGGATGAAAAAAGAAAAGGTTTGCAAATGATGCTCGCAATGGGCTATGACAGAAACTAGAGACTTGGGAAAAATGAAAATGGGCTTATAATACCCCTCATTCTTGAGATGTGAATGAGAAATCTTGTCCTCGAATGTACCCCTCTGAGTATAACCATGCGTGGATGAGGTCCCCCAATTAAAGCAGTCAAGACTCCTCGTGAACCAACACCAGCTAAGCTTTGCTTACCTATATCCACTGGCCGCATCTTAGATAATTTCAATTTTGACATAACTGATGTCTATAGTAGTAGTGATGATGAAGATCCAATAACTAATGTACCCAGGCTCTTTGAGGATACCACCCTTCTCATGATTAGCACCCTATCTTATGAGTCTGAAAACCAAAACCATGAAATCCGTCTAGTCTACCCACAACTCATCGATTATGACCAATGACGACCACCAATTCTTGACACATTAAAAAATGATGAGGCTCTCTCAAAATTTTTGGGACTATGGGATAATATTCCATGTGGGGATCACAAAGCAGGATTCATCATTGAGCTAGATACAAAGGCCTATTATGGGGAAACAATTGAATCCCTCAGTCACAAAAGTGAGAAATTAAGAATAATATCTAAGTCCTTGAGTGAAAACCATAGTGTGACACTCTCTAACATGAAAAAAGTAAAAAGAAAGGACACATCCAATGGTGAAAACCTCTTTGAGGTTCCTGAGGATGGAGGATTCATTCTTCCTTTTAGATCTCTTCATCAGGAAAAATCAGCAGTCCTAATAGAAAAGTGCAATCTAGTTAATCTAGGAACAGAGCAAACACCGCACATCACATTCTATGCGGAGTCGTTACTATCAGAAGAACAAGAGCTCCTAGCAACCTTCTTAAGAGAGAGACAAGTTAACTTTGCATGGATCTATGCTGACATGCCAGCGCTCAATCCATAAATTGTAGTTCATCACCTAGCAGTATATCCTGATGTAAAGCTTGTCCGACAAAAACTTAGGAAAATCTAGCCTCAGATCGCCTTACTAGTTAAAATGGAACTAAAGAAGATATTAGACGTAGGATTCATTCAACCAATAGATTATCTAGAATTGGTGTCAAACCTGGTTCCTATCTCAAAACTCGATGGGGGCATCAGAATTTGCATAGATTTAAGGGACTTAAACAAAGCATGTCCAAAAGATGATCTCCCATTGCCCAACATTGACATGATTGTAGACATGACAACGTGACACAAAATGCTCTCCTTGATGGATGGTTTCTTGAGATACAACCAAATAATGATTTCTAAAGAAGACCAACACAAAATGACCTTCACTTGTCCATGGGGGACTTATTGCTGGAATATGATGCCATTTGGCTTGAAGAATACATGAGCAACATACCAAAGAGCCATGACATTAATCTTCCATGACATGATCGATAAAATTGTCAAAGATTATGTCGATGACATACTAGCTAAATCCAAAAAGAGGAAGGATCACATAGCAACCTTAAGTGCCATTTTTAACAGACTGGAGAAATACAAGGCCCGATTAAATCCAAAGAAGTGCGTCTTTGACGTACAATCATGAAAGTTGCTATGATACATAGTGTCAATGAAAGGTATTGAGGTAGACCCTGCCAAGGTAAAATCAATCCTTGAGATGGAGGCACCTAAAACATTGAAACAATTGAGAGGTCTCTAAGGTAGGCTTCAGTCCATCCGAAGGTTCATAGCACAGCTGGCAGATAAACAAAATACATAGTCTCACCTACTTCACAAGGGAGTAGCATACAAGTGGGATAACAAGTGTGAAGAAGCCTTCAATAAGATCAAAGAATATTTACTTACACCACTAGTCCTCATGCCACCAATCCCAAGAAAGCCATTAATTCTTTATGTGTTAGCAATAACAGTAGCCCTTAGTGCTCTTCTAGCTCAACACAACGAAAATGGGACAAAAAGGGCCATATATTATATCAGCAGAACAATGGTTAGGCATGAGTTAAACTACTCATTCATTGAGAAAATCATGTCTAATAGTAGTGTTTGCGTCACAAAAATTCAGACATTACATGTTGGCACACAAAAGAAAACTCATCGCCAAAATCGACCCTCTCAAGTACTTACTGTCAAAAGCAATGCTCATTGGAAGAATGGCCAAATGGCTCATGATACTATCAGAGTATGACTTTGAATATGTGGAGAAGAAAGCAATTAAAGGCCAAGTCATCACATATCAGCTTGCAGAAGCACCAATCTATTCAGAGAATCCTCTTATCTCAGAGTTTCCAAACGAATCCATCTTCAATCTCAACATAGCCAACCACTGGAAACTCTACTTTGATGGCTCATACACACAACATGGATCAGGATCCGGTGTCTTCTTTATCACCCCACAAGGGAACTGCATACCAAGGTCATATAAATTGGCATTCCCTTGCACATTGCAGAATATGAGGCTTTAACCATAGGTCTCAGAATAGCAGTGTAGTGACACATCATGGCCCTTAGAGTATACAAAGACTCTCAACTGATAATAAACCAAGTGAACGGTGAGTACCAGACTAAAGATGATAAGCTCACTCTATACAAGAAACTGGTGGAGACTCTCAAAGAATCCTTTATCAAGATCACATTTGAGTAGATACCCAGAGCCAACAACAGAGCTACAGATGCCATGGCAATGATTGGATCCCTACTGGACATCCCTCGCAATGTCCTAAAACATGAATTCTTGGTAGAGCAGCTTCTCGTTCCTGCATTTGAGGTACCAGAGTCAAAATTTGTGTGTAAAATCATTGGTCCTGGAGATCCCTGGTACCATGATGTTTATACCTACCTGTAAATAGGTGTCTTACCTGCTGACTTACCCTTAAGCTTAAAAAGAACTTTTATTAAAAAATCCTCTAGATTTGTCATCCTAGGAAATACCTTATACCGTAGAAGCATAGAGGGAACCTTATTATGTTGCCTTAATATTGATGAAGCCTTGACTACTTTAACTGAGGTGCATAACGAGATTTGTGGTTCACACTTGAGTGGAATAACCTTGGCCAAGAAATTGCTGAGGATGGGGTATTATTGAACTACAATGAAAAGAGAGGCACACAACTACGTCAAGAGGAGTCTACAATGTCAACAGCACAGGGACCTCATCCATGCTCTAGCTCAAGAGCTCCATCCTATTGTTACACTATGGCCCTTCTCATAGTGGGGGCTCGATCTCATCAGAAAAATCACCCCCACTTCATATAATGGCCATAAGTTCATCATAACTGCCACTGAGTACTTTACCAAGTGGGTCAAAGCCATACCAATGACCTACATAACGGGGAAGAAGATATCAATTCATCCTAAACTATCTCATATGTCAATATGGCATTCCCCAATCTATTATCTCTGATAATGGAACACCATTCAAAAATTAGGATGTTTGCGACTTGTGTGAAAAATTCAAAATTCAAAATCCAACATCGCTTCTCCACCCCATACTATCCCTAGGGAAATGGCCAAGCAGAAGCCACAAATAAAACCATTTTAAAAATCCTCAAGAAAACAATCAATGACGCAAGTCGTGACTAGCATTTGTAGCTTAATCCTACCCTCTGGGCCTACCAAACCAACATCCGC
>VDFB02049971.1:19203-35663 GCA_007258455.2 Sequoia sempervirens | reverse complement strand
TTTAAGGTTTGAGGGATTAGGGTTGAGGGTAGAGGGTAGAGGATTGAGCGTAGAGGGTAGAGGGTTTAAGGGTTTAGGGTTTAAGGGTTGAGGGTTTAGGGTTTAGGGTTGAGTGTTTAAGGGTTTATAGGGTAGAGGGTAGAGGGTAGAGGGTTTAAGGGTTGAGGATAGACGATTGAGGGTATAGGGTTGAGGGATTAGGGTTGAGGGTCCAATGTATAGGGGTTGAGGGATTAGGGTTTAAGGGTTGAGGGATTAAGGGTCAAGAGGGTTGAGGGATTAGGATAGAGAATTTATGTAGACACATAAAATATACCGATTGACATTGCACATCTGATCCCGACCACTAACACCATTTCATCCTAAATCATCCCTCAGTCTAACCATTTAATTGAATACCTTTATCTAATTAAATTCATCAACGTTCCTCTCTTTATTAAATAAATCATTTATCTAATTAAAGTCATCATTTCTTGTTAATTAAATCAATTAGTCTGATCTAATTATCCCTATTTAATTAAATAATCAATTTTATTTGATTAAATCCCTAAAGTCGTCTTATTAAATTAAATAAATTAAAATCTTATTTATTTTAATCTAACTTCATCTCCTTGGTTAAATAAAACAAAAATCTTGATTTAATTAATCTTAAAACCATATTCTTCTCATGTTTGATTTAAATCAATCCATACATCTAAATCAATATGTTACATCATTCAAATCTCTCATTAAATTAATTAACCTTGATTAATTTAATCTTTTCTCATGTCCCATCCCCTAGATTTTGCAACTTGCACAAGAAAATAGATTTAATTCATTTATTAAATCTCTATTTTCTCTCAAAAGGCATAATAAAGGAATATTCCTCAAATTTTAATTCAAAATCCAAGTGGACTTTGTCCTTCCAACAAGGCATTTAATCCACTTATAAAGTCCTTTTTCCTTGAGCCAAGTGGCATTCAATTCACCTTCTTTCCCTCTTACATGTCATTTCAACAATTTCAAAATTCAAATATATGCATTTATTGACACATCCTTCAAAACTTGCACATCCTCCATCCATTCACGTGTTGACAAGTGGCACCTTGCCATTTGTTGATTCTTAGTCCCACATTGCTCCATTTTAGACATCTCTTCAACTTGATTTTCTATAAATAAGAGGCTCATCCTTCATTTCTAAAATCCACAACTTGAGTAAACTTACTATACTCAAATTCATAGCAATATTCATCCATCTTATTGAGTTTTATAGCTAGGTTATGCAGATTTTGCTTTGGAGAACTCATCAATCTTCAAAAAAGTGGATCACAATCTTCATTAAATCATCAAAGCTATCATTGGAGTTGGGAAAGGGCCAATTTTCACATCAAATTGGCACCAACTCCCTCAAGAGATTAAGAGTTTGCTTTGTTTTAGAATAGGATTCAACATCTTCATTTTAAGTTTATTGTGTTCTTCATTGTATTCATTTTCTCTTGAATTCAAATGGATTTATTGAGGAATCTATATTCTAACTTGCATTTGACCTTATTAATGTGTTCATTTGTTGTGTTCTTGCAGGTATAGGATCTAGGTTCACATTTTGGTGCTAGAAGGAGGGCGAACTCAAAGATCAAATCATGTTTTTTGAGAAAATTTTGTGGTTTTTATGTGTTTACATAAAACTCCACCGTTGGAAGCTCAACATTGCTATTGAGCACTGCTGAGAACCCAGCATCACCATATAGCACCGCTGCAAAGTTGAAACTGCGACGCTCCATACTTCCCGCCCATAATTTAAATTTTTAAACAAAACAACTAAATCTTTTCGGCTTGATGGAATCTTTTCAAAATCCAAACTGCACCACTAATCAAAATAGTGACGCTTTCATGCTCATTGGTATGGCTACAGAGCGATGCTAACTGGTAAGCGGTGCTATACAACACCACTGGTGACTTCAAACTGTGACACCTTCATGGATTGCACCACTGGAGGGTAGTAAAAAAGGAAAATTTATTTCTTACACATGTTTTTTTATCAAATTCTGGTTATTTGGTCTGTTTTCTTCTTTTTTGACCTTTTTTTTTTGCAGAATATAACTGATTTTCTTGTAGGTTGGATTAATGAAAGGTGAAGAGGAAAAGAAGCATGATGACCTCATCTCGTAATACCAAGTGTTTTTAAACACTCTAGTGTTTGTTCAACAATCTTAGAGGATTCACTATTCCTCTTAAGGAAAAAATTGCTATCTTTCATGCTTAGGACTTACTAGTTTCATTTTGGGCTCTAAAAAGAACTTTTTAAATACTTGTTACAAAAAGAGCTTAAAATAGACTTTAGGACACAAACTCACTAGATTTTGTTCAGGGCTAATAATTGAACAAGGAAAATTCTCATACTTCATTTGGTGCTATAAAAAGAAATCATTATTGCTTTTGTTGGATTAAAAATAACATGTGCTACTTTGTTTTCATGATCGCTTACTCAAACTAACACCATTGAAAAGACGTATGCGCTTCTCTCACACCTCACAACGATCTTGAGAATCAAAAGGCTTTTTCGTGGTCTTAGGTTGGCATAAAGTTATTTCCTCCACATTTCAAATTGGGTTCTTAAAATTGAACAAAGCTTGCAAGTGTGAGTTAGGTAGATCGCGTGTGTTCTTGCTTTGTTTCTAAACGAAGGTCGATCAAACTACGAATGTGCTTGCTTGTTATTGTTTACCTTTAGAGGGGTCTACCTAAGAGACACATCCCAAAGGAGAACTCGAAGGTGACTCCAACTGGTTTTTCACTCGGGCCAGTATATAAATGGATGAGACTAAATTGTGAAATCCTCATGGTATGTAGGCCTTAGCCGTACAATGTCTTTCAGAATGGGGTACTACCGTAAAAAGTATAAGCGCCCCTAATAGGATTGATTAAAGCCTTTAGTGGCTTGTTGGATGCTCGCAAGGTGCCATGTCCCTGATGTCCCGTCATTAGAAACCTTGTTTGTAGTAGCCAACTAGTCCATCCAACGAGTTTATCAAAGTGGTGCATTGGAACTTAGATTCCAAGAAGTTACTTTCCATCTCTAATCTTGGTTAAAATTTAGAGGTTAAGACTTCATTCTTAACATACCTTTATATTTTTCCTTTGTTGCATGTAAAATCATCTCTTCTACTATGAAGGGCATGAGGCAATCCCACCAAGAAAAACGTACCCATTGAGCTAGGATGTTATGTTGCTTGTAAGTGAAAAACGATTTTCTTGTTCGAAAACATTTGGAAAACAAACATTTAACATCATCATCGAAATTTCAAACCCTTTAGAAGGAAAATACAATTGACCAAATTCATGTGTTATTGCTTGCCCTTGGGATTTATCCTTAAAGGTTTCTAAACACTTGGATTTACATCTCAATTTTTCTACTAAAGTTAAACAATAGGTAACCCTTGCCTTGATTTCATCAAAGATCCACATAACATACTTTGTGGGATTTCAAGAAGTTGGGACATTGGACATCTAGTTTGAAAATCTAAATCAAAGAAGTGTTTGTGGTAAAATAGAGTCACTAAGCAAAGATAACAAAATTGGTTCTCACCCATGTGTTAGTTCCTCATGATTTCCAAGAAAGTCAAAATCCCAAAACAAAAGTCCTTGAGAAAAAGTTCAAAATTTAGGAATCACACTCGAAAGGTCATCAAGAAATACATTAGGAAGTGCAATCAAAAGCAACATATCAAAATAAGCAAGAAAATTGCAAGGTTCTATAGACTCATTCCCTTGAACAATCTAGAAATGTATGCTCAATTTGAACCACTTCTTAGTTATAGAGGTCCTTAGAAGTATTGTATGTTCTTCAATACCGAGGTCTAGTAAAGAAAGTGTCTTTTTTAGGTACATTCTAGGATCAAAATCAAATATTTTCATTCATCCTTGAACATCAAACCAAAATCACCTCACCATCATCTTTTGAAAAATCTTGAAATCATCCTCCATGCTAGGCTTTTTGGCAAAGATCAAAATCATCAAATCCTTGAAACAAAATCCTTGAAATCTTTGAATCAAAATTATCAAATCATCTTTGGCTAGGTATGTGTAGATGCATCCTTTTGCATATGCTTAGTCAAATTATCAAACCATCTTGTTTAGCTGGGTATATGTAGATGCATCCTTCTTCATATGCTTGGTTAAATTATCATCTTATTTGAATAGGTGTGGGTAGATGCATCCTTCTCCCTACACATATTCAAATTTATCATCCTTGAATAAAATCTACCCCCTAGATAATCATCCAACATCTTAGGGTCTATTTGTTCGTAATCCAAAAACAAAGCAAACCCAATATCAAATCAAAGTCAATTCAAAATTCAAGAAATTCAAATCTAGAAAGTCCTAAAAAGTATAGCATCCCCTCAAGATTTCTCAAAAGTTAAAACATCCACATCATCCATATTTTACATCATCCATATCATTATCACCCTTTGATCCTTGAAAGCATCCTAAAAATTTCTCCTTTTGTACCTAAAGATATATCAATCCAAAGAATTAGAGATTCATCTCCCATATTCTTGAAAAATTGATCCCTATTTTATTGTGCAAACTAGATCTCAACACAAGAAGAACATGGAAGCCAACAAAGAAACACTTGCTTCAAGTGACCTAAGCCAAATGAACTCCAAAATGAATCTTGTTGAATCAAACAATACTTTAACTAACTTTCCCTCATCATCACAAAATCCACAAGAGGAATGCCAAGTGGAAGATCTTATAAATAGTCCCTTTGGGATGTCACATGAGGAAATCACCGAAATAGTTCAAAATCCAGAGAATCATAAGATTATCAATATCATCATGAGACTCAACCCTTCACTATACATGCTCGAATTGGAAAAACAAGGGGCTAAACTCCCTTCTGATTTTGACATGAGTACTATTGTGGAACCATATTTTGGGATCACACCCCCAATCTCATCCACCATCCCCATCTCATCTACACCCCCATCCCAAAGTATCACTCAAAACATCCCACAAATTACATCATCCATTGCTCCAACTCAACCTAGTGTTAACAAGGGAAGTGCATTTCTTAATGCCATACAAACACACCCCCTTGTCAACAATCAAGATTTTGACGCAAACACCATTTTGGGGAAAAATGTACCCCAAAATTCATTACATACATATGTCCCTCTCACTTTCCATGATCCCAATAATCCATCATCATCATCCTTTCATGCAACACCCCAAACCTCTCTCCCCATAACCTCGCAAGGAGAAGGTGACATGTTCGGACTAGGGGGAATTTTTGACACCACACCATTTCCTCAAGAGATCACATCTCTCACATTTTCACCACTTCCACCATTGCCATCATCATCCAAACTACTTCTTGGCTTAGGGCTTCCACCTTTACCAAATATAAATCAAAATCAAACCAACATCCCAAACATCAATCAAAGCATCACACCAAACTCTCAAAACTTGTCATCAACATCACAACAACAAATGACAACTACACAAGCAATCACCACATCATCAAGCACCCCCTAATATCTCAAAACATGGTCTCTCAAGGACCAACCACCTCAATCGCACCATCCACCACTCAAAACCCAACCATCAACATGACAACACCTCTTACCACCACAACAAGCACCATTCTAAATCCACCTCCACCACCACCACCACCAAGCTCCAATACATCAAACTGATATAGTATGGCGTTGCAAGCCACTCAACAAGCTACCTATCAAAAGGAATTCTTGCAAGTACAAAAACAAGAAGCTTCACAACTAGCTGCTCAAGCTCCATTACAAGCACAAGCACAACAGCCACAAGCTGCTCAAGTATCCCAAGCCGCATTACAAGCACAACATGCTGCTCAAGCCAAAATATTATTGCAACAACAACAAGAAGCTCAGAAGCACAAGCTCAAGCATAAGCACAAGCTCAAGCTCAAGCACATGCTCAAGCTCAAGTGAAATATCAAGCACAACAAGCACAAGCACAAGCACAAGCACAATATCTTGCACAACAACAAGCAGCACAACAAAAAGCATATCAGAAAGTAGTAAAACAATACCAAGAGCAGCAAGAAGCAACCCAATTAGCAGCCCAACAACAAGCTCAACAACAAGAAAACTTGGAACAACAACAACAAGACCAACAACAAGCATTGTTTATACAACAACAAGTGCAATCATACTTGGCTTAACAAAAAGTACAGATACCCTCAAACAACACACCAACCAATCCACCCATCCCAACAACAATCGAATCACCTCAGAACACTTTCATCCCACCTCTTGACCCCCAAAAGGATGTCGCAGAACAAATCAAATTACTCTCACAACAAGTTCTTGATCTTCAATTAGGGAAAACTACGAAAACATCTAGTAACTTGTGTCCTTATCCATTCGATTGGAGCCTTGTGATGAAACCATTCCCAAAGGGATTTGAGATCCCCAAATTCGATAAGTACCGTGGGATGGGAAACCCTGAAGATCACATCAGGGAATTCCAGGTTCATTACATGGAAGTTGTGTATGATGATACCTATCTAATGCGGCTATTTCCTATGAGTTTGGCTAGCCATTCCATGGAATGGTTCTCTCGCTTACCTACAGGCATCAAGACATTCCAAGAAATCATAGACGCATTCATCAAAAACTACGCCTGCAATATCGCCATGGATGTTAGTCTAGAGGAACTCTCAGCTCTGAAACAAGGTAAGAATGAATCATTTGCTTCATTCCTACAACGATGGCGATCCAAGGCCAATCAGAGCAAATGGGTCATTCCCAAGGAACAAGTGTGCACTATCATATCTAACCTTGATGGCTTCTTAGCATTTCACCTCAAAGTTCAAGGGATCACCACATATGATCGGTTGATTTCCAAGGTGCTCAGCATTGAGCAAGCCCTTATGACACAACCTAGAGGATCAACTTCATATCTTGAACAACAGAACAATCACCCACCCACCAATTACAATGACAAACCTCGCACATGGGCAAGAAACAAAAATAGTACCAACGATGGTGTCATCGATGCTAAATTTTTCATCAGTGCCCCTCGGCAAAACACATCCACAACACAACAAAAAATACAAAACCATCATCAAAACAACCATTAAGCGAACACAACAACACAACAACCAAACAATCAAGTAATCGATAACATCAATGATCAAAGGGGACCACCCCAACGAAACAAGAACTTCACCAAGCGAAAGTACACCATCCTTGGGGAACCACTTGAAGTCATCATGAAGAAACTGATAAATGAAAACCTCATCAAGATTCCCACATATGAGAACTACCAAGAACCATATGTAAAACATCCTTGGTACAATGAAAATTAGCTTTGGGACTTCCATAAAATCAAAAGACACACCATTAATAGTTGCATGAGGTTAAAGAAAATTGTCCAAGATCTCATTGATCAAAGAATCATAAATGTAGAACAACCAATAGGGAATCAGTATCTCAAAATATACATGAATCTGATGCTTAACCATAACAATAAAGGGAATAATAACACTAATAAGGGGAAAGGCACCTTCAAAAACGTGAATCATGTGTACAACCATGTCATCGCATCCTTGGATGACTACTACGCTACCATCACCATCAAAGGAGCCCATGCCGATTGTGGAGTCACCACAAGAGGTGGCAAAATTACCATCGTAGGATCATCTTAGCCTAACAGGGTACCTACACCCAAATCTGTTCCCAATGGTTACAATGTCCTTGATCAGCTAAGAAGAACCCCAACATAAATCTCCATCATGGAGCTATTAAAAATCTCATCCACCCACAAGAAAATCCTTGAGGAAGCATTGGCTTCATCCACCATCCCCACAGATCTTGATGTGGAACAATTCCAAGCTATGGTTGGAAACATCATTACCCCAAATCTCCTTACAATCTCTGACCAATATTTTCCCACTCAACCATCTCATAACCATGCACTCCATTTAGAAGTATTAGTGTATAAAAATAAAGCCAAGTGAGTCTTGGTGGATGGAGGTGCAGGCTTGAACATTTATTCCCTCAAGCTCATTAAGACCCTAAAAATCTCAGAGGATTCCATCGACAAAGGAAAAGGTATTAAAATCAGAGCATATGATGATTAGGAAAGAGTGTCCCAAGGCACAATTCAAATCCCTATTCAAGTAGGGTAAGATATCATGGAAACTACCTCTCAGGTCCTGGATCTTAACTTGCCCTATAACATTCTCCTAGGACGTCCATGGATCCATGCAATGCAAGCAGTAGCATCAAACTTCCATCAATGTGTCAAATTCACATATGAAGGACAAGAGGTCACCATCCATGGAGATCCTGAGCCATTCTCCTACTGCAAAATCCTTGAGGAAAAATACTACAAAATACCTCAAGTACCAAAAAATGATGAAGGCCCATCAACACCTTACATTGATCCAGCCACTCTCACCTCCACTTCTGCGACAGAGACACCAGCCATTCCCGCCATCCCCACCATCTCTAATATCAAGGTCATCATCCAGGACAATGGTTGTGGAAACTATATGATTCCCAAAAATGCTTTTGTGGTAGGAGAGTTACCACGATCTCCTAGATCACGAGGACGTCTACAATCAAATCAAGCCTCCACTTCCCAAACATCCCTTGAATATCCCAACTTTAGAAGTTGGGGAGATCTTGGCTAAGAAGTCATAGAAGAGGACCATTTCCATCTCCTATACCAAGATAATAGACAAGCAGCTGATCTGCCAATGGATGACAAAAGCAAAGGTTTGCAAATGATGCTTGCAATGGGCTATGACAGAAACTAGAGACTTGGGAAAAATGAAAATGGGCTTATAATACCCCTCATTCTTGAGATGCGAATGAGAAATATTGGCCTGGAATGTACCCCTCTGAGTATAACCATATGTGGATGAGGTCCCCCAATTAAAGTAGTCAAGACTCCCCGTGAACCAACACCAGCTAAGCTTCGCTTACCTGTATCCACTGGCCGCGTCTTAGATAATTTCAATTTCGACATAACTAATGTCTATAGTAGTAGTGATGATGAAGATCCCACAACTAATGTACCCAGGCTCTTTGAGGATACCACCGTTCTCATGATTAGCACCCTATCTTATGAGTTTGAAAACCAAAACCATGAAATCCGTCTAGTCTACCCACAACTCATCGATTATGACCAACGAGGACCACCAATTCTTGACACATTCAAAAATGATGAGGCTCTCTCAAAAATTTTGGGACTATGGGATAATATTCCATGTGGGGATCACAAAGTAGGATTCATCATTGAGCTAGATACAAAGGCCTATTATGGGGAAATGATTGAATCCCTCAGTCACAAAAGTGAGAAATTAAGAATAATATCTAAGTCCTTGAGTGAAAACCATAGTGTGGCACTCTCTAACATGAAAAAAGTAAAAAGAAAGGACACATCCAATGGTGAAAACCTCTTTGAGGTTCCTGAGGATGGGGGATTCATTCTTCCTTTCAGATCTCTTCATCAGGAAAAATCAGCAGTCCTAATAGAAAAGTGTAATCCAGTTAATCTAGGAACAGAGCAAACACTGCACATCACATTCTATGTGGAGTCGTTACTATCAGAAAAACAAGAGCTCCTAGCAACCTTCTTAAGAGAGAGACAAGTTAACTTTGCATGGAGCTATGCTGACATGCTAGGGCTCAATCCAGAAATTGTAGTTCATCACCTAGCAGTATATCCTGAAGCAAAGCTTGTCCGACAAAAACTCAGGAAAATCTAGCCTCAAATCGTCTTACTAGTTAAAATGGAACTAAAGAAGATATTAGATGTAGGATTCATTCAACCAATAGATTATCCAAAATTGGTGTCAAACCTAGTTCCTGTCTCAAAACTCGATGGGGGCATCAGAATTTGCATAGATTTTAGGGACTTAAACAAAGCATGTCAAAAAGATGATCTCCCATTGCCCAACATTGACATGATTGTAGACATGACGACGTGACACAAAATGCTCTCCTTGATGGATGGTTTTTTGAGATACAACCAAATAATGATTTCTAAAGAAGACCAACACAAAATGACCTTCACTTGTCCATGGGGGACTTATTGCTAGAATATGATGCCATTCAACTTGAAGAATACAGGAGCAACATACCAAAGAGCCATGACGTTAATCTTCCATGACATGATCGATAAAATTGTCAAAGATTATGTCGATGACATACTAGCTAAATCCAAAAAGAGGAAGGATCACATAGCAACCTTAAGTGCCATTTTTAACAGACTGGAGGAATACAAGGCCCGATTAAATCCAAATAAGTGCGTCTTTGACGTACAATCATGAAAGTTGCTACGATACATAGTGTCAATGAAAGGTATTGAGGTAGACCCTGCCAAGGTAAAATCAATCCTTGAGATGGAGGAACCTAAAACATTGAAAAAATTGAGAGGTCTCTAAGGTAGGCTTCAGTCCATATGAAGGTTCATAGCATAGCTGGCAGATAAACAAAATACAGTCTCACCTACTTCACAAGGGAGTAGCATACAAGTGGGATAACAACATACAAGTGGGATAACAAGTGTGAAGAAGCCTTCAATAAGATCAAAGAATATTTACTTACACCACTAGTCCTCATGCCACCAATCCCAAGAAAGCCATTAATTCTTTATGTGTTAGCAATAACAGTAGCCCTTAGTGCTCTTCTAGCTCAACACAACGAAAATGGGACAAAAAGGGCCATTTATTATATCAGCAGAACAATGGTTGGGCACGAGTTAAACTACTCATTCATTGAGAAAATCATGTCTAATAGTAGTGTTTGCATCACAAAAATTTAGAGATTACATGTTGGCACACAAAATAAAACTCATCGCCAAAATCGACCCTCTCAAGTACTTACTGTCAAAAGCAATGCTCATTGGAAGAATGGCCAAATGGCTCATGATACTATCAGAGTATGACTTTGAATATGTGGAGAAGAAAGCAATTAAAGGCCAAGTCATCGCATATCAGCTTGCAAAAGCACCAATCTATTCAGAGAATCCTCTTATCTCAGAGTTTCCAAACAAATCCATCTTCAATCTCAACATAGCCAACCACTGGAAACTCTACTTTGATGGCTCATACACACAACATGGATTAGGAGCCGGTGTCTTCTTTATCACCCCACAAGGGGACTGCATACCAAGGTCATATAAATTGGCATTCCCTTGCACCAACAACATTGTAGAATACGAGGCTTTAACCATAGGTCTCAGAATAGTAGTGCAGTGACACATCATGGCCCTCAGAGTATACAAAGACTCTCAACTGATAATAAACCAAGTGAACGGTGAGTACCGGACTAAAGATGATAAGCTCACTCTATACAAGAAACTGGTGGAGACTCTCAAAGAATCCTTCATCGAGATCACATTTGAGCAGATACCTAGAGCCAACAACAGAGCTACAGACGCCATGGCAACGATTGGATCCCTACTGGACATCCCTCGCAATGTCCTAAAACATGAATTATTGGTAGAGCAGCTTCTCGTTCCTACATTCGAGGTACCAGAGTCAAAATTTGTGTACAAAAACATTAGTCCTGGAGATCCTTGGTACCATGACATTTATACCTACTTGCAAATAGGTGTCTTACCTGCTGACTTACCCTCAAGCTTAAAAAGAACTTTTATTAAAAAATCCTCTAGATTTGTCATCCTAGGAAATACCTTATATCGTAGAAGCATAGAGGGAACCTTATTACATTACCTTAATACTGATGAATCCTTGACTACTTTAACTGAGGTGCATAATGAGATTTGTGGTTCACACTCGAGTGGAATAACCTTGGCCAAGAAACTATTGAGGATGGGGTATTATTGGACTACAATGAAAAGAGAGGCACACAACTACATCAAGAGGTGTCTACAATGTCAACAGCATGGGGACCTCATCCATGCTCCAACTCAAGAGCTCCATCCTATTGTTACACCATGGCCCTTCTCATAGTGGGGGCTCGATCTCATCAGAAAAATCACTCCCACTTCATATAATGGCCATAAGTTCATCATAACTGCCACTGAGTACTTTACCAAGTGGGTCAAAGCCATACCAATGACCTACATAATGGGGAAGAAGATATCAATTCATCTTAAACTATCTCATATGTCAATATGGCATTCCCCAAGCTATTATCTCTAATAATGGAACACCATTCAAAAATCAGGATGTTCGCGACTTGTGTGAAAAATTCAAAATCCAACATTGCTTCTCCACCCCATACTATCCCTAGGGAAATGGCCAAGCAGAAGCCACAAATAAAACCATTTTAAAGATCCTCAAGAAAACAATCAATGACACAAGTCGTGACTAGCATCTGTAGCTTAATCCTACCCTCTGGGCCTACCAAATCAACATCCACACACCCACCGACGCCAACCCCTTCTCCCTGGTCTATAGATCAGAAGCAATACTCCCCATTGAGATTGAGCTCCTATCACCAAGAATATCACTGCAAAACCTCATCACAGATGAAGAATACTGAGTATCAAGACTGAATGAGTTGGAGCTACTGGATGAGTGGCATATAGATGCTTTAAATCATTTGCAAGTCTATTTGAACAGACTCAAGAGGAGTTATAACAAGAAAATCAGAAGCAGGACTTTCCAAGTTGGAGAACTGGTACTAAAGGAGAATCAAAAAATGTCCTAAATCCAAACACCAAAGGAAAATTTGAACCCAATTGGTTAGGAACATTTGTTATCACAACAAGCTATAAGTCCGAGGCATATCAGTTATCAACACCCGAAGGGGAACCTATGCAGGAGCCCATGAACAACTCTCATCTCAAAATTTTTTATGCCTAATCTTTCAAGGTATAGAACCCAAAAATTTAAAAAATTAGAAAATGTCCTGAAAAAATGGTTACCTTGGCAAAAACTTGGCAAACAGGTGTCTTGGTGACAACAAAAAGAAAAAAATCCAAAAAAATTAGAAAAAGGATTAAAAAATAGTAAAGAGAAAAATTGTCCTCTAGTGAAAACCACCTCGGTGGCGCTTTGGACAAGTACCTTGGTGAAAACCTAGAAAACAAGCACCTTGTATAAATAAGCACTTTCTATCCACCAAGATATTCATGGCTTGTTCTGCATCATCCATCTTCCATCGCATTCCATATCTCCATCCATCATCCACCCGCATTCGCACCATAGGTTGGTCCTGTGTTCATATCATGATCCCTCCTCGTACTACTCAGCCCATCCTCAAGGCCAGTTTGTCTTACCTTTATTAGAGTAGTCTATTGCATCATGCTGGGGGAATGTTCTCATCAGATCGGATTCGTGTATATTCTTGAAGTCCTAAAATCAAAAAATCTAAAAACATCATAAAATCACAAAATCCAAAAACATCCAAATCATATCAAAATTCAGAAACACGTCAAAAACTCAAAAATTCAAAAATAGAGTCATCTTGTTGAACTATGGGTCTCTAAGCCTTGAACGTAGGAAAGGTTGATCTTTGATCATCCCCCAAAACACTTAGGTTAGTCCTTTAGGAGTCCGTCATAATAAATTGACATTTCATCATGTGTATCTTCATCTGTAAATCGGTCAAGTTGTCAGTCAAACTACGCGGTCTCTGCGTGTATAATGTAGGCAAGGCTAATCTATTGATGAGCCCCCGAGGCCCCTAGGATAGGTCCTTAGGTTAGTCTCTTGGTCAAATCTCATAAAACCCCAAAACATTGGAAAATAAAAAATCAAAACATTTGAAAAATCTTGAAAAATACCACAAACAACCTCAAAACATTTCAAAAAATTCAAAAACATCCAAACATTTGAAAAAATCCATCCATCTCATTTTTCTTACACCCGCAATAAACATCACTCATAATAAATGATCGTCATCCTCAACCTTTGGTAAAACAGTCAGAAACAAGTCTACCATGTTAAAAAAGTGAGAACTCAAAACGTCAAAATCTCAAAATTTAGGTTAGTATGTAAGCAAGTTTGTCAAGTCTTTGTGTCAATAGCCTATCATACAATCAGTCCCATATCAAATCATCTGATATCGCCATGTCCTAGGATGCATCCTTCCTACAAAGGACATCAACATTAGGCATCACTGTAGTTTAGTCTTGGCTAGCGGTATTGAAGAACATTAGCTTGTTTGTTTACCGCATCTTTGTCTTTTGATTTATCTTATTATGCTCATTCCAAGGACCTCTCAATGATGTCCCCAATGAAGGGATTTAGAGAGATAGGAATGGGGAAATGATCATTATCATTTTATCTATTGCATTTGTTGGACATTCTTGTAATATAACCTCGGCGAATGCTTGCTTTATTTAGGTATGTACATAGGGTGTTTTAGATATTTTTGTTGACCACATAGGAAGGATTTCCTTTCTATGTTTTGGTTTGAGATGTTTGAAGTACTTGAAGTGCATCCTAGTAAGGTTTCCCTATGTCAAGTGTGAACAAGAGTACTCCTATCTAATTTTCGAGTTAAAGTCCATCACACTAACTACAAACGTCATCCTGGTTCTTAATACTTTGATGCATCATATTTATGTATGTTATCAAACATAAGATAATTGGCCCTTTGAAAATCCCAACTCCACGGAAAATGTTCATAATCATCATCTTTTGACTTGTTGAAATCTCTTCTTTCTCCCATTCTTCTTGCTTTTCATGCTAACAAGGTACTATGATAGTTAATCACCACCATCATTAATCCTGCATCCACAAATCATCAACACAATGCATATCATATAAAAAAATTGATCATCTCATACGCATTTAATATAGATTTGTTATTCATAAACATAACATTACATACACATTTGCATATAACCATCTCTTACGTAATTACAAGAAAACACATCACATCATCCATGGCATAATCATATAACCATCATTGCATCACATAAATAGATTAGGAATTTGCATCCATTTGCATAAAGCATACATCATCATTGCATAAAGCATACATCATCATAAACATGCATATCATCCATCATCCATCCATATCATATAGAACATCTCATAAATCATTTTGCATTTCATTTCACAAATCATCCCATATCATTATAAGCATCTAGTGCATAATTAAACAAAGCATAATAGGTACATAAGCATTATAAACAATCCATCACATTAAGTACATACATCCATCCATAATCATATAAGACATCTCATAAAAGTATTTACTATGCCATCACATATACATCATAGGGTCATTATTCACATATCATTTTGCATATACACCATAAATCATCATCTCCATACCATCTTGCATAACACATCACGTCATATATAACATCACATCATAACATCGTCACAAGTGCATATCATACATGAAAATCACATACATTCATACATTCATAGCCACATATTAGGATCACTGCATTCACATCATCATCACCATCATAATAGAAAAAGAGATCGAAAAAGAAATCATTGCATAAGTCATCACATTTGCATCAACATACATAAATCATTATATAGATTGCATCATCATATAAACATACATATTGTAGACACCGAAATATGGTTTAAGCCTATGACTTCAATATTCTTAATAGTTCTTATTCTTCATGGTCACGATTAAATAATGTCAATTATTTAATTATTCTATAAGGTCTTCATTTCTTCTATTAATTAAATAATCTTAATTATTTAATTAATTCATACTTTTCTTTATTCCATCTGATTAATTAAATAAACACTTTTTATTTAATTATGTTACTAATTAACCTTATCCTTCTTCTTCGAAAAAATAAATTCTTATTTAATTTACTCTTTATCATATGTCAACTATAATTAAATAAATCCATAATTTATTTAATTATTCATTTAAATCCTTTCAACACTTAATTAAATAAATCTTATTTATTTAATTATTCTTCAAATATCAAATCTTGAATTAAATGAATTATTTAATTCATAAATCCTATTTTAACACATTCATCTATATTTAGATAATTGTGCAAATTATCTAAGTATTCACTTTTACTCGACTCAAAGATCTATTTAATCGCTTAGTTAACTCTTGATTTAATGTCTGAGTGGCTTTCTCGAGTAATCTCTTCGTCAAATCATTCAATCGTCCAGTGCCAACTCAATTGCATAGTCTTGTTCAGAAAATGTGGCATGATGGTTATTGGTCAAATAGCCCACCATTTCCTAGAAACGATTGACATCTATGTCATTTGGGACAATGGTGTTTTGTAAAGCTTTATCTAAAATAGATCGATGCTCAGGGGAAATACGCAACAGTTCCAAGATTGAGATTTGGGCTGGGGTCTTCCCCAACTGGTCAAGTAGGTTATATTGTGACTTGGAAGGCTATGGTGTTTGCTATGATGGAGGACCTTGGATAGTGATCTTCGTACGAGGAGTATTGACTGCACACTCAGGATTTGTATTGATAGTAATGGTATTGATATTCTCATCGGTGGCGTGAAGGTGATGAATGGTTTTGCCACTATTATAATCATGCTTGATACTCACATAG
>VDFB02049971.1:0-19103 GCA_007258455.2 Sequoia sempervirens | reverse complement strand
GTGTAGGAGCATGTGTGAAAAGAGAATTAACATGAGAAGAGTTAAAGTATAAAGACAATGCAAAGTTGATAGATGCAAGATCAATCTTCGAGTGGTGTAATGCTTTGATGGGTCCAGGTAATGAAGGTACATCTTTAGTTCATAGATTTTTTTGGTTGATGGATGATACTAACATTGCACCATATGAGGATTGTTGTACACTAACATGATCGAGTTAGCTACACTCTTTCCTTAGCTCAAATGTAGGTTCATGGAGTATCGATACACGAAAGATGGCATGCTTTTGTTCTTCATGTACAATGCAAGCCTGGAATGATTGTGAGTCGGGGGAGTGGGTTGACAAATGGTTGACAAGTTCTCTTAGCCCAATTCACACATATCGCCCTCCAACAACATTGAAAGTAACATAGATGGAATCATCGGTCAACTTTGACCATGTATTAGATCTAGTTCAACTAGGTAATATATCTCCTTTCTTAGTTTTTGAAATTCCATATTGTTATCTTACTTTGTAGTGTATTCGTAATGTCGACTAATTTCAAAAACAATTCTACACATATCAATGTAGGGCATGTTTATGCAGTTATTGTACATGAAGACAATGAAGAGGGAACAAAATATTACTTGTGTCGTGTTGAGGCCAAAAAGAAATTAGAGGGCCTAGTTATAGATGGAGAAAACATCAAATACCCTACAGGTTCAGTTGTTGTTACTGGAGCGTGGCTTAGAAGGTACCCACATAAGAGTGTTAAACATTGGTTGTTTCAAGACTTTGACACGTATCGCAAGATTCTTCGTTACTTGAACCTTGTCATGGAATCCAATGTTCATTTGACCAAATATGGGGGTAGACCTTTGAACAAGACCTTGTGGAAGGTCCGTGAGTCTAACCATGAGGCAATACTTGACACAATAAAGAGTAGAGCAAACCTAGATGGTTCGTTGGATTAATTTGTAAGTATGCACATCGGTTCTTATTAATTTATACTTGTATGCACATTAATTTGTTTGATTCCAATGCTATCATCTTCTTTTACTTTACCTATTTGTAAGTAACCTACTAAAAATTGATTGGTGTCACCTTGTAGAAAATGCAGATTTATGAGCCATCCAAGAGAATCTCAGCCAAAAAAGCAATGCAACATCCTTATTTTGATGATCTTGAAAAATCTCAATTATGATTTTAAGCCATTAAAAAAGTGTTTGTGAAGCTTGGTGAGGGAATTTCAAGTTATTCATTTGAAGTTAACCTTATCATGAGCACCTATGATGTAGACATTATAAGAGCATCTTGAATTTCAAGTTATTCTATTCATAAGAGGTGTTGTGTGCAATAGGTATCTTGGAACTCCTAGTGAAGATGTATGACCAAGAGTGATTAAGTTGAGAGACTGGCATGCCTATCTATAAATGCCTTCCATCTATTTTCATTTCATTTCCATTTTGGATGCTCTTTCTTTTTCTTCTTTTACTTTGCGTATTTGTAAGAAAACTACTAAAAATTCATTGGTCTCTTTTTGCAAAAAATGTTGATTTATGAGCCATCGAAGAGAATCTTAGCCAAAAAAGCAATGCAACATCCTTTTTTTGATGACCTTAACAAATCTCAATTCTAATTTGAAGCCATTAAAAAAGAGCGTGTGCAGATTAGTGAGGGAATCTCAAGTTACTCATTTGAAGTTAACCTCATAATGAGCACCTATGATGTAGACATTATAAGAGAATCTTGAATGTATGAGTGACATTGTAAAAGATCTGTGAGAACATAGTACCTAAGGAATTTTAATGAGATTTACTCAAATATTGAAATTTTGGAGTTCATATTTGGTGCAGGAGCACCTTGTTCTCTAAATGCCTTCAATAGGAAAATTTGCAAAATTTGAATTTTCAAATGTAAGCTGTTGATGCCAAAAATTGGTAAGGTAACAACCCTTTGTGGGAAACTTAGTTTATGGGGGACCTATTGCGCTAAACTAAGTGACCTCCGAAGGTTTATAGAAGCTGACTTCTTCTGTAATGGGGTTTTGGAATGGGAAACAAAAGTAGATATAAAAATAAAGAATCAAAGTAAGGCGATACACCAGAATTTATATGAAAGGCATGATAAACCTGTCTTTTGGATATGATCTAAGGCTCTGCTTAGCAATTTACCATGCCCTAAAATAATAGAAATTAAGGATTACAGTATGAATAGCTCATTCAATGACATAAAATAATAATCACGTCCATTTACTAAAAAGAAGAGTTGAAAGACATGATCTAAACTAGCAAACTTGCATTCAAATTATAGAAGTACGACAAATAAACCATTCAAACAATAATGGCACAACATAAAGTTTATCAATAACATAAGAAACAGAGAGGCCAAACAATGGCACAGTCTATGAGTTCTTGCAATAATATAAACAATACAAAGGCCTAGTCACTCCAAAAATGCTATGATTCTAAAACTGGTGAAATAGCATATGATCTCCTAACTTGTAATCTAAAACATTAGAACCCTTGGAATGGAACCGTAGAAATGGGAACCCCTCCCCTAGAGCAAAGAGCAGTATTTATAGCAAGCCTTCCACCACTTGGAAAGCAACAACCAAAAAGATTTAGAATATGAGCAATGATGTCAAGGCAATGATTTCCCTCGGCCGTTGTAACAGAAAAGATTTGAGACACAACATCCAATCTCCCTCCATTCAAGTGCATCCCCTACGAATGATGGCAGTGGTCTAGCAAAGTCTCGTGCAGACAAGTGTCGCCCTTTAGGATAGGCGTTTAGAAAAAGTGGAAGCATCTCATAGCTCATAGTTCACTTTATCCTCTATGTTGAAGAAGTGTGCGCCAAAGAGACGTGTGGCAGCATTTCGCTGCCCGCAGTCCATATTTCCTTCCTTCATAGAAAGCTGGGTAGAGAGGACACATAGTAAAATGTTTACTGCAAACACTGCTTGTGGGGCCCGCAAAAGCCTTATGTGAATGGGAGCTACATGGACCGCGAGCGGGGTCCAATGAGGAAGCAAAAGGAAACGATCAAAATAACCCGCGATGATGACACGTGGGAGTATTTTGGAGGCCAATAGAAGAGAACAGAGAAAATTCCTTCAAAGAGTGATGAGCAGACACGTGGTAGAAGCTGTGGCGACAACCAAAAAGGGCCTGATGAAAATCGGTGAAAGCATGGGTTGACACCTAGCCAAAAATCAAACTCGAAGGGAGCATGGTGAATTTTGAATTCACAGCTTCTGGCGACTATCAAGGGAATTTCGCTTTGAGGAATGTGGAACCCAAAATTTTCTCTAGTTCGCAGATGAGAATGCCATCCATTGGCAACAAAGTTAGAGATTGGAAAGGGCTACCTACAGAGGTGGCTAGTCATCTTTGGATGGCCTCCCTATATTGCCCGAATTCTCCTACGCTCTGCCAAAGTTGAGCATTTCTTTATAAGGCAATGTCTCAGGTAAACCCGCCCCTACCTCGCAATGGAAAAGTAGTTGCGCAAGAGGATGGATAACACCCTCAATGTCTATTGTGGTGGGAGGATAACTAAAATTATGGAAAGTGTTTGGGTTTTTCTCCTTTTCTTCAATTCTACTTGCAGTCTGCTCAGCCGTGGCAATCAACCGATCCTCAAGAAACGAAGACGACAAACCCATCTTGCTCAACTAGGATAAATTCTCTCGCATGTCGTCCATTGTCTGGCTCAAAGTAGCTATGGCCACTTTAGTTCATTGGAAGGCTGAGTGGCAATGGATGGACTTGTTTGTCATCTGGGAAGCAATATCTCAGTCTTTGATCCCTGCCTTGGCCAGATCCTCATCAGAGATCGAATATAGCTTGGTCAACAAGCTCTTTGCTTCTAGAACATTCTTTGAGATGAATTGTGTGAACTGTTTGATTGTTCCATGAACCTCCTGGCTCAATTTTGTTGCCTTTGAGATGAACCTAAGCATTGGCTGTAGTGTTAGGCAGAAGGTTTTAACCTTTTCCCAATAAGAAATATATATTTACCTAGCCAAGGTGATGAGGTCTGGTTGTGCAGAGAAGGCTTAGAGAGAGCTCTTTAGAGAGATGATCTATGCATCCCTTGAGTTAATGGCCTTTGTTAATTCTACATTTTTCCTTTTCACAAATACAGTTGCTTCTAGGAGCTGCTCATTTCTTTATGCCAGTTTTTCTCAGCTCGAGCATGGTTCGCCAATTCTTTGTCAAGAGAGGATTTTATCTCCTATAGCTCATTTTCTAACTAGGCTTTCAGCCCTCAAATTCCTTATGATTCTTTTCTAATTCCTGCTCATATAGAGCACTTAAGCTACTAACTCTTTCACCTTTTATTGTAGATTTTGCTCCATCGAGGTCAATTGGCTCTGATATTTCTAGTTCCTTGCCCGTAGCTCATTGAGTAATGTGGGGTCAACGGACTGAGACTTATTGAGTTTCTTCTGGAGGTTGCTTCACTCTAACTCCTCCGTTCGCACTTTCTCAAACAAGCACACAACTTCAACTTCTAGTAATTTCTCCTTCGTTTCCAAAAAATTGACTCTATCCTTCACAAGCTTTAGATGCTCCTCCTTTTTCTTCAATTGACGGTCAGATTTCTAAAAGTCGGTCGTCACCACCTGTTGTGTTTCCTCCATGAGTTCCACCTTATCTTGTGGTCAATTTGCGGTCAGATCAATCCCCAAGGAATACATGTTGTAATCGCTCGACAACATCTTGCCTTGTGGTTTGGTAACATTTGGGTACATGGCGGTGAAGTTCAACATTTGTTGTTCTTCATTGTAAACTGTATACACTTTAGGCTCTGCATCCTTTTTATCATCCTTTGCTTTTCGCTTTTGGATCTTGAGGGCTTGCATTTCCTTTGTGGTCTCTCCCTAGGATATGAATTCAGCTAGTGATTGAACCACCTCGCTAGTGATAGGTGTACCGGGAGGCAGGGCAAAAGGAAATACCCGTGTAGCAGGCCCTTATGTTTTCTTTGGTGGGAGATTGATAGTTTTTGGGGAGAAAAAGGGAACCTGCCATAGTTCAGTTTGTGAACTGGTGGAAGGGCTCATTAGTTGCGGTGATGGGGTGGTCATAATTGAGTCTATTTTTTGGGCATACTGGATTGGACTTGAGGTAGTAGAGGCAATAGGGGTGCCAATGGTGGCCGAGCTCTCAGAAAGAGAGGAGAGAAGAGATTGAGCAGCGGCGGTCGGCATTAAGGTTCACAGAGGCATTAAGATAGATGGCCTAGTTTGGGTTAATTGGGAGAAACCTCCCATAGACACTATGATAGGGGAAGATAAAGTAGGACCGACACTTGTAGTAATGGGCACTACGAGAATGGAAGAGGACACCAAAAATTGAGAAGTAAGAAAAGCGGAAGCAAAAATTACCTGTTGCCTGGACGTTGGCAGTGCTTCACTTGTCGCTGGTGGGCTAGTTACTTCAACTTCTTGGCTTGCTATGAGAACTTGACTTGCGACAGCTTCTTGTGATCCTTCTCCTAGAATAGCTTCAGTGCATTGCAGCTTAGCGGCCAGGGAGTCTTTGATCTCCATAGTCTCTATAGTTTTTGGCTATTGTGGTTGAGACACCTTTGTCACCTTAGAGCCCCAAGTGAGTGTTTGTGAGGCTTGTGACATATTCAGTCACACATTTGAAGCAACATAGGAAGATTTCCCTATAGACTTCCTCTTTTACTGGGTAGAGGACATTGATGTCTCATCTTCCTCCTCTGCTTGCTCCTCTCCATCATTGGGGGCGTCACCTCCACTATCACTTGAGTCAAAAGTAGGGTTTTCCTCATCCCACAACCATTCAAACTCTTTTTCTTCCTTTACTCCTTCATAAGGTATATCAGGTCATTTTGTTTCCTGGCGATATATCCAGAAGGCCCTGATCTTTTCATTAGTCCATTCCTCTTCATTCCTCAGCTTATTGTATAGAGTCTGTAAGTGTGGCAAAATGTAAACTAAATATAATTAAATAAACCTCTTAATGAAACATTGTATCAAGATTAAACATGAATTAAACTAATTTAAAACACAGAAAAGCCTAAAAGCATCTCATTGTCTCCTATCTCCAAAGATTTATCAAATTACAAAATCTCTCAGATTTGTAAGCACCGTAACTATTTAAAATGCCTATCTAGAGAATGGAATGGATTCTAAATGCAATGATGTGATGACTGCTAATGATTTTAAAATGATATGAAGCTACTGTAAACTATCCTGACATGAAACCTGCTAAATGGAAGCTACAGTAAAAACTAATGATGTTGTTGTGATATGAAATCTACTGATGCCATGATGCTATGATGATACTAGAATGCTAATGCTAAATGATTGTTTGGTTGCTTGAGTACTAATTCCTGCAGAGTAAGTTTGCATAAAGGATGATGATTTTCGGATCATTTTGATGCTTCAGAAGGCTGTATATATAGATTTTCGACATCACATTTGTACAGGGGTAACACAACAGAGGCTGAGATTAAACCTGGAGATTTTTAATGGTATGCGATGAGAAGGTGGAGTTGATCATGGAGGATTGTTCCTCCCCATGAAAACACTAGGCAAGATGAGAGGAAAGATTTGAGGCAGAAGATTGAGAGGATTTTCTGCAGGTTTGTCCCCGAGGCTCTTCCCGTGAATGACAGTTAAATTAATTAGATTTGAAAAAATCTAATTTATTGGTGAGTGAATAGAGGGATTAGATTTATGCTTTTATTTTAATATTTTTGATTTATTTAAATTCTGCAAAAGAGGAATAAATAATTTAATAAAATAAACTATAGAAGTTTGTTTATTGAATTAAATAGAATAAATATCATAATTAAATTAAAGATTTAAGGATATCTTTATTTAATTAAGAAGAAATGTGATGAGATAATTAAATAAATACCAACTATTGAAGTTGTATTTTTAATTTAGGATAGAATTAATGGATAAATTATAGAAGAAATAATAATGATAATAATTAAATAAAACAAAGTATTTAATTTTGTTTATTTAATTAAGAGGGAAATAATATGATAAAATAGAAGAATTAATAGTGAACTTAATATAAATAAATATTTCTATTTATTTACTAAGTAGATGAATTTAGGATTAATTAATCAAATAAGTTGTATTTAATTAATTAGATTCTCCATACCATTTTTAGGTGTCTACATTTTGCCCCTCTTTAAAGTGATGTGTTTACACATTGCTTCAAAGAAAATTTTGTGCTACTGCTATAGTGTTGATGAGAAATTTTTCAGAATGCCCCAGACATGATTTTTAGGGATTGATGAATATATGCCCCTTGGGAGATAAATTAATGAATTTTTGATTTATTTTTTTTTTGCAATTTTCAAATTTTTTATGATTTTGATGATGATTTGATGAAAAAAATATTTATCTCCCAATAATTGATGTAGAAAGTTGTCCTGGATGAGTTTCAATTAATCTTCCCTCTAAAAAAATTAAATAAATGTCATAAAAATCCCTTTTGAAAATAACCTATAAAAGGTTAAAAAGGTCCTTTCAAAATCATTTGTAGATTGTGACTTTTGAAAGTTTGAGAGAGAGACTTTGTGCTACGTGGAGCAAGATGTCGATTCCCTTTCACACTCACTGTTTTGAGCGTGTTCGACAACATCAGCGGCCGGCCGCGTTCAGACCTCCGGTATGTCCATAATTTTCTTTTTGGTTTTCGTGCATTTTTCATTTTTTAGTGTATTTTCAGTTTTTTTTACAAAAGAAACTTGTTTTAGTGCTTCAACATTCTGTTGTAGCGCATTTTGACTCTGTTGTAGCACTTCTAGGGTCTGTGTTAGCACTTTTGATCTTTTAGCACTTTAAGAGTCTGTTTTAGCGCGTTTATAGTGTAGGTTGGCATTTTTCAAAGTTTAGCACTTAGGTTAGCTGTTGTAGCGCTTCTCTAAAGTAGATTAGCGCATCAAGAGTTTTAGCGCTTAGGATAGACTGTGTAGCACTTTTAAGGTCTGTTTTAGAGCTTTTCAAGTTTTAGCGCTTTTCCGAAAAACATTAGTACTTTGACCCGATAAAAAGGCACTTTGTTTAAATGTAATAGCACTTTTATTTGATGAAATGGTGCATTCTTTGTTTTAGCATTTATAATGTCCTTGTAAGCGCATTTATATCAAAGTGTTTGTGATTTTCGTCAATTTATTCTTGATGTTCTTGATTTTTGATCGTATCAGCTATTGGTGTGATATGAATGATTTGTCTAATCAAATACATGATTTTTCGATCTCATGATAGGTGAGGTTTGATGTTTTGTTCTGATGATAATTACCTCCATGATAGGTGAGGAATAATTAGAATTGACGTACCTCATGATAAGCGAGGTTGATTGGATGTGTTGATGATGACCTCATGATAGGTGAGGTTAATTTGATGCTTTGATGATGACCTCATGATAGGTGAGGTTGATTTGATGTGTGATCATGAGATTTGATTAGAATTATCACCAAGAGCTGACTTGATTTGATATGGTATCTTGATGTTATTTGATGATTGACATGAATTTATTGACCTTGATTTTTGTTGTGATAATAGGAGCAATTAGGGAACCTCCAGATTCGAGAGTGTTTCCCTTGGACATTTGATCTCATTCCTAGGCTGGCACAGCCTGACATGACCATCATCACACGTTGTGGATTGTCCTCTTCTTTACATGCCCCATATTAGGATTAATCGGGGTTTGTTGACAGCTCTAGCTGAGAGGTGGCATAGTGAGCACAACACCTTTCACCTTCCTACTGGAGAGATGATAGTCACCCTAGAGGATGTTTGGCGGATCCTTCAGCTTCTAATTTTTGGAGATGTTGTCATATATGATTCGAGAGAGTAGGGTGGGACTGATGCTCTTCGTAGGGTGTTTCAAGATTATAGTATTGTAGGAGAGTGGATTCCATGGCATCATATGGTTGATGCATATGCCACTTTGCCGACAGTACTTGTTGGTTTCATTGGTAGATTTCTTAGTCCTGATCGCAGGTCTAAGGGATTTTCAATTGGTTGGGGCTGAGTTCTGGAGAGCATGGTTTTTCATGGCACCTGATTTGCTTGGGGCATGTGTTTGCTTGCCCAGTTATATCATGATTTACATTCAGTTATGTATCTCAGTGGTCTAAGTTTATTAGCCAACATTACTTTGCTTCAGGTATGGGCATGGGAGCACATAGTTGTCACACGTCTAGTTCTAGTTGGACAAAGGCCACCTAGGAGACCTTATGTATTCCGATATCCTGGCAGGTTTACCCATTCTAAACTGGGTAAATTAGAGTATTGGAGGAGAGTGATTGATGATATAGAGTCTATGACATGGCGTCCCTACCTAGATTGTGATCATTGGGATGATGATGATGTTCAACTACCATTTCTTTGTCAGTCGATGATCCTGATTGGTCGTGCTCGTCGGGTTTTAGAGAGATTCTTGATCAGACATGTCTACAGATAGTATGGGATGGTATAGGGTATGCCCCAGGGTGTCACTCACTATGCATGTCGATAGTCGGATACAACAGATTGGGGGCATTGTTTATCATATGCTGCAGCAGTTCAATAGTTTCAGGCTTTACAACCCTTTGTGTGGGACATTCAACCAGATATTGTCAAGGCTCCTCTTACAATAGATTATGCTGAGTATTGTGCTTTACATCCATTTCCATGCTTGACTATTTCAGATGAGCCTGCCCCATTACGTGCTGAGGAGGATGTTCCTATTGCTCGTGGTCATAGACAGAGGAGAGAGGATGTTGGAGAAGTTGAGGCAGAGGATGTTGATGTCATTGGTGAGGCAACAGTTGAGCCTGAGGTTGATGTTGGGGTAGAGGAGGATATTGGTGGTGAGAGTATTGGAGATGAGAGCAGTGAAGATGATAGCAGTGGAGATCATAGATTTGATAGTGGAGAGGCTGTAGTTGGTTCGGGCCCTGCCTTAGATTTTCTTGGTGAGACTATGCCTCATAAGAGGCAGGCTATGGGAGATGTTTCAGTGCAGTTGTGGATGGCAGATCTTTAGGTGCAATTAGAGACTATTCAAGAGCAGCTTCTTCAAACACAAGGTTTATTAGAGTAGACACAGGCTCAAATGTAGGTACAGGTTGAGTTGCATACAAAGACTCTTTCAACTGTGTAGGCTTAGTTAGTCACAGCTCAGTTGCAAATTGTAGCATTGATAGTCGAGAGGGATGTGGCGAGACAGACAGTCAGGACAACTCAGGCTCAGGTTATGTTATTGACAGCCGAGAGAGATGCAGCCAGGTAGACAACCATGACAACTTAGGCTTATCTTACTTCATTGATAGCTGAGAGAGATGCGGTCAGGTTTGTAGCAAAGGGTACTCAGGCTTCGGCTGATAGATTACATAGACTAGCAGATGGTACCTCCTTGGAAGATTACATGCGAGAGGTTGCTCGCATTGGTGAGGAGATTAAGTTTTATAGAGCGAGGTATTATGATGTAGTGCCTTCTAAGCAGAGAGTGAGCTATGCGAGGTCCCGTTCTGGTGGGTCACAATCTAGGACTGTCAGTGCAGGTGTTACTTAGCCATTACCCAGAGATCCCAAGGATCCCGGTTCTTCTGGTGGTAGGGGTCCTAATCCTGCTATGCCTACACCATCTGGAGCCAACAACACATGATTGTGTCTGTGATGTACTTTGATTATCTTGATGTACAACCATTATTGATGTTTTATCTCTCTTCATTTTAGACATCATTGTATACTTGACATTGTGATTTTGATATATATGAGATGCAATAGATTCTACGGTCCATTATGTGTTTTGTTTGATTTTCCGATGGATGCATTTTGTTTTGATGTTTATATACTATGTGATGGTTTTATTGTCATGATGGTATGCTTTGATATGATGTTGTTCTATCTATGATACAACTAATGGTAATGTATGGATGCATCATATATGGATACATGATTGATGATGTACATGGATTTATGATGTATATGGATTTATGATTATGGATTGATGTGTGTAGATGATATACTATATGTGATGTAAATGTTACTCATTGGATGAAAAATGTGGAATGATACATGTAATAAATTGATGGAATTTATTATCAAATGGATGGATTATATCTGAATATGTGATGCAACAAAAGGATGAATGTGATGATTGTGATCTATTTTAAGTATAGTTGAATGATATAGATATATGTATGTTGAAATGATTGAATGATGAAATGATGATTCAAATGTTTTGAATATATGCAAATGATTATGATGATGCAACCTATATGATTATGATTTTTTTTTGTAATTGTCAAGTATACTCAGTCTTGTATGAAAAAAAGATAATTTATTTAAGGAATGATTTTCCAGTTTATTTTGTAACAAATACTCTGCAGATATGTCACTATTATGGATGCAGTCTACTTTTATTATGCAAATCTATATGTTGGTATAGGCATTTTAGCAATACTTTTGTGCTTTTGTATCATCATTGAGCTTTAAAATGTTGAAAGTGAGTACAAGCATCAATGGTATAATATAAACCGATGATGACCTGAGTACTACTTTCATGATTTTTGATATTGCAAGCTAACACAAGCATCGAGGTATAATTAAACCGAGATGACCTGAGCATTTCTTGCGTAAAACAAACAAGAATAAACCACTTTCCTATGTGAATTAGAATGTCATCCATGATACTTTTGTAGAGCATTTCCCACGACGATTCACATAGTAATTATGATTAATTCACAGACAGTAGACAAAGAAAAATACCATTTCTTCTTCCTAGCTTCTCTAGTTTAATACATCATTGAGTTGCTCCAAAGAAATGATAACATTGATCAAAAGTACAACATATCTTCCATTTGCTTATAGTATTCAATCATATATTCAAATTAGATCATCCATCCTGATTTTGTGATGTTTTTGTGTTTTTTGAGATTTTGGATCAAACTAACCTAAAGACCTATCCTAGGGGCCTCGGGGGCTGATCAAAGATTAGCCTTTCCTACATTATAGACGTAGAGACCACGTAGTTCAACTGACACAGACACATGTTTTTGACTTTTTAAGACTGACTTTTATACCTTTTTTTTTGGATTTTCTGTTTGTAAACTGGATGTTTGATGCGTTTTCGATGATGATTGATTTTCCATGTTGGGTTGTGTTGTAATCACTCTTTCTGTTGTTTTTGTCCATTTTGTGAAGCTCAAAATTTATGTTTCCCCCAATAATTTTCAAATGTTGCCCCCAAGCCAGGGTGAGATATGACCATGTGATAGGAAATGATAATGGATGTAAAAAAATGACGGAGGAATCAAATGACCATGACATGTGTCCAAATAGATGGGAGAGCTGTTTTAAATCACAAATAGCTCCTGTTTCTAGGTTTTCACTATATGTTTTTATTGCACCTTTTCATTTTTTTCATTTTTTGTATTTTTCTTCTTTTTTAATTTTTTTGTATTTTTTTGTCACTAGGATGCCTGTTTTCCAGGTTTTCATCAAGGTAACCATTTCCAGAAACTAATTCATGCACTAAGTGATTCAGGTATAGAATTTTCTGAGATGGATATTGTTGATGGGTTCATCAAACAGATCCCCTTCGGGTGTAGACAATTGATATGCTCCTGATCCATACACTGATATGATAACAAAGGGACCTAACTAGCTAGGTTCAAATTTCCCTTTCTTTTCTCTATCTTGCTGATTTTTAGGGTTTTCCTTTAGGACCAAGTCACCAACTTGAAAAATTCTAGGTTTTACCCTATGATTGTAACTCCTTGACATTCTTTGTTGGTAGGCTTTCAAATGATTTACTGCTGTTGATGGCGTTCATCTAGTAATTCCAGCTCCTGTAGCCTTGAAACTCTGTAATCTTCATCTGCTATGAGACCTTTTAGTGATACACAGAGTGATGGTATTTCTATCTCAATTGGTAGAATGGCCTCTGATCCATACACCAAGGCATATGGTGTAGCTCTTGTTGGTGTTCTGATGCTGGTTTGTAGGCCCATAATGCAGGATTTAATTGAACATGCCAATCACGTCCACCATCATCTACCGTCTTCTTTAGTATTTTCAGGATTGTCTTGTTTGAGGCTTCTACTTGTCCGTTTCCCTGTGGATAGTATGGTGTTGAAAAAGATGTTGAATATGGAATTGTTCACATAATTCCTAGACGTCCTAATTTTTAAAAGGCCTTCCATTGTCCTGAAATAATGGATTGAGGTACCCCATATCGACAGATGAGATAGTTGAGTATGAAAGATGAATTTTTGTTTTCTAGTGACAGTTGTCAAAGGAACTGCTTCTATCCATTTTGTAAAATACTCTGTTGCTGTGATGATGAACTTGTGGCCATTTGACAAAGAAGGATGTATTTTCCCCACCAGGTCCAGTCCCCATTGACAAAAGGGCCATGTGGATGTGAATGGTTGTAATTCTTGTGCCGGCGCATGAATTAGATTACCATGAATCTGACATTTTTGACATCTTTTAACATATTGATATGCTTCCTTCTCCATATTCGGCCAATAATACCCTAAATGGAGGAGTTTCTTAGCTAGGGTTAGCCCACTTGCATGAGTCCCACAAATACCTTCATGGACCTCTCGTAAGGATGTTTCAGATTCGTGATGCTCCAGACACTGGAGAAGAGCACCATCTAAACCTTGATGGTAAAGGATGTCAGTGATTAATGTATGTCGTGCTGATTGACGGATAAAGTTACGTTTTTGGTTTCTAGAGAGGTCAAGAGGAAGAATGTTGTCTTTGAGGTAAGTATAGATCTCTCCATATTGTGAGGGTTGAATGTTGGGTATGTGGCATATGGTTTGTGAATCAGGGTTATCGTATGCAAGACTAGATACTTGTTCAACCATAAACTCATATCGACCTTTCTTGTCTAATAATTGCAAAAGGGATGCAATTGTTTCCATGGCATCTACAACTTTTTTTTATGTCTGTGGAATTTTCTCGAACTTGATATCCATGAAGTATTTCTTTAGATCATCTATCATTTGCTTATAAAGCATGAGCTTCTCATCCTTTGTTTGATACTTGTTATTTACTTGATAAATGACAAGCTGTGAGTCCCCATACACTTGTATTTTTGTGATTTTCCATTCAATAGCTATTTTGATGCCAATAATCAATGCTTCATATTCAGCTATATTGTTTGTGCATGGAAACATTAACTTATAAGATTTGGGAATAGTGCGTCCTTGAGGTGTGACAAATAGAATTCCTACCTCCGCTTCTCTTTGTGTATATGATCTATCAAAGTACAGTCTCCATTGTTGAGTTGCAATATTTATGATGTCAGCATCTAGAAATTCAATGTACATTGGATGATGATCCTATAATGGAGCTTCAGCTTGTTGATCTGCTATTACCTGTCCTTTGATGGCTCTCCTATCAACATATTGGATATGAAACTCACTCAATATCATGACCCATTTTGCAAGTCTTCCTGTTAGTGAAACTTTACTTAGTAAGTATTTTAATGGGTTTATTTTTGCTGAGCCTGACTATATGAGTCAACATGTAGTGTCGCAATTGCTGAGTTGCAAATACCACTACTAAACAAGCTTTTTCTATGAATGTATAGTTTATTTCATATCCGTTGAGAGTCCTGCTGATGTAGTAAACTACTTGTTCTTTTCCTTTAGAATCCTCTTGTGCTAATAGATCTCCTAAAGATATTTCAGTTGTTGCAATATACAGTAACAGTGGTATTTCTACTATGGGTGGCATGAGTATTGGAGGTGTCACCAAATATTGCTTTATTTGGTCAAAAGTTGTTTCACAGTTATGATCCCATTTGAATGAAACATTTTATGAAGTAAATGATTAAATGGATGACTCTTATCTGCTAGCTGGGAGATAAATCTTCTGATGAATTGTAACCTTCCTTGTAGGGACCGTAATTGATTGATGTTTTTAGGCGGTGGCATCTCCATGATTTCCTTAACCTTAGCGGGATCCACTTCAATACCTTTTTCTGAAACTATGTAACCAAGAAGTTTTGCTGAAGTCACTCCAAAGATACACTTCTTTGGGTTCAATCTTACATTGAATTTTTCCAGTCTAGTGAAGATCTTATCAAGTATTTCTAGATTTCCTTCCCTAGTGTGTGATTTTGCTAAGATGTCATCCACATAATCTTCAGTGAAAGTATGCATCATATCATGAAAAATTGTGGTCATTGCTCGCTGATATGTTGCACCTGCATTTTTCAATCCAAAAGGGATGACATTCCAGTAGAATGTTCCCCAAGGGCAAGTGAATTCTATCTTTTCTTGATCCTCAGGTGCTATTTTGATTTGATTGTATCCCGAGAAGCCATCCATTATAGATAACATGGCATGTCCTACTGTTAGATCAACAATTATATTAATGCTGGGCAAAGGAAAATAATCCTTTGGGCATGCCTTGTTTAAATCTCTAAAATATGTGCATATTCTGATGCTATGATCAGGTTTGGATATTGGCACAATGTTTGAGATCCATTATGCATAATCTATGGATCTGATAAAGCCTGCATCTAATAATTTTTTTTAATTCAACTTTAACCAAAAGGGCGATGTGGGGATGCATCTTTCTCAATTTTTGTTTGATTGGTTTGATTCCCTTTGGTAGTGATAAATGATGCATTAGAAGTTGTGGATCCAATCCTGGCATGTCAGAATAAGACCATGCAAAATTTATTTGTTGTTGCTCAAAGAATCTAGTGAATGTCGGCTTTTCCTGTTCTGTCATGGATGCTGCTGGATGTAAGATATTTGCTTCTTCAGATGTTCCCAAATTTATAGACTATGTTGGCTCTACCAGTACTGATGATCTGTCATGGTAGTGTTCTAGGAGAGTGTCAAATATTTCATCCTTTAGTGCCTCAGAAAGGTTTTCACTGTTGGACACGTTCTTTATTTTTCTCTTTTCAAAATCTAATGCTACCTCAGAGAGGTTTTCATCATTATATTTATTTTTCTTGTTATCATTTTTGCAACTAAAAGATTTGGCACCCTCTTGATGTAAAGTATTGATATGAGTGTTATGGATAGTACTTGTATTAGTTTTGTCACAACGTAGATAATTTATGATGGCGTCATCATTTGAAAAGACTGGTAGAAGACTACGTTTTGTGGGTTCCCAGTCAAAAAGTTTGGGGTGCATTAATGGTAACAAGTCATCAGATTTAATAAGGTCAACTGTTGTAGGCGTCATGATAGCTAGGTGGTCAAAGTTATTTGTAGGATGATCAAGGTCTATGATGGTACTCACCTCCAAGTTTTCTGACTCACTCGATGTCTGATCGTTCTCGCTTGAGTCATCAATATTTGTTGATCCCATAACAAATGTTCTAATTCCTGAACCTTGTCCCTCCTCTCGTAAGGGTGTATATGTTTGGATAATATCAATCTCTTTATCAGTATATGATGCAGCAGATAGATGATCCCATTCATATTTATTTGAGTTTGTGTCAGAGCCATCTCTCAGTTGTAGTATCCTTTCCACCGCTTTTTGGGTTTCTTCTTCTTTTTGCTTAGTTATGTAGCCTAATCTTGTTTTGTCTTTAGGCTGTAATGTGAGAGGCTGAATGGGTTCAATAATACCATCCTTTCTCTTGCCAATTGGTCCTTGACCTTTGTAACCCATTTTCTCTAAAATGGCCTTCCCTTTTCCATACCAATCTGTTTTGATGCTGACGTTTGTTGATGTTGATGCTTCCTCATCTTTGTATAGCCAATTGAGAATGGCTTTGTCTTTAGACTCCTCTTCGAGTGTACCTACTTTTATGAACCTTTCATTTAGAGTTGTGATGGGTTGTGATGATCTTGGAGATTTTAATATGGGTTGTCCATATGTTTTTGGTGATGGGAGTAACTGTGATAGGCACAAAGATTGCTCAAGAGAATATTCTCCAACACCCTCTTCCTTTATCTGAACCTTTTCTGAAAGTTGTGATAATTCATTTATAGGACCTTTGGCTTTTGATGTGTCTGTGACAACTATTTCTTTCTCTATATTCTTTTTCTCAACCCATTTAGATATAAAATTGGGTTGGCTATCCATAGTAGATGAATTAGAAGTATTGACTTCTCGGTTATGAGGTATCAGATTGTCTTGAGTTGCTTTCAACATGCTGCAAATCTGTGGATTGTTGTTGTCAGCTGATATGGTGACTTCCTATCCATTCACTGGAAATTTTAGACATTGATGGTATGTTAAAGGTACTGCTTGCATGTCATGGATCCATGGATGACCCAATAGTATGTTGTATGTTAGATCTTTGTCTAACACTTGACAAACAATGTTTTGACAATCGGCCCTACCTGGATTGAAAGTATGATAAGTCCTCTGGAAGACCTTTCCTCTTCATCATATGCCTTTATTGTTATTTTTCTCTTGGTGTCAATGGCATTGTTAGAATAGCCTAGTGCATGAATTAGTTTCAAGGTACAAATATTTAGACCTGCCCCTCCATCTATTAGAACATGCTTAACACAATGTTTATGGATGAGAACTTCGATATGCAAGGTTGCATTGTGTGGGTGATTTACAGATACATCATCTTGTTTAGAGAATGATAGACAATGAGGTGTGGTGAGATGTCCCACCATGGCTTGGAATTGACAAACATCCAAATTATTGGGGACCGTTGTAGTGAAGAGAGCTTGTTCTAAAACTTCCTTATGTGATGGTGAAATTTTGAGAAGTTCTAAAATGGATATTTGCGCAGGTATCTTTTGTAATTGGTCAATGATATTGTATTGATATGATGGGGGGGAATTTTTTTTGGAGGGAATTCCTTTTAGTATTACCCTGGATTGTCCCCTTGTCGTTATTTTGACGTGTGGATGATCTTGTGTTTCCCTTATTTTTAAAACATTGATTTGATTATCAAATGTTCCTGCACTTGTCCTCATATTTAGGGATTCAATGTTATTGCTGTTTGTGTTATCCTTTTGGGTGTCAATGTAATTTTTCTCTACCTCGGAAAGGAAAATAATGGTGGTGTCATAGACATAGTTTATATTTTTTCCCTTACCACTAGAAGAAGAAGACTCCTTTTTCATAGTTGGGTAATGGATTGATAAATGCACTGTGATCATTGTTTGTCTGAGGCCCTTCAACAAACACCTTCTTGGCTTCGATCAAGTATTGTATTAGGTGTTTTAGTTGCATACAGTCGTTTGTCTTATTTCCTCTAATATTATGGAAATTACAATAATCCGCATCGTTCCACCATGATGGTTTTACCTTTGGCTCCCAGTTTCGAGCTTCTAGTAAAGTAATAAGTTTGTTCGCAATGAGTTCTTTCATTATTGATTCTAGTGTTTGTGCTAATGGGGTGAATTTTCGTCGATTTGATTGTCTTTGGTATGATGGTCATGATTCTCCATTGTTGGTGTTGTTGTTTTGGATAGTGCCCTGACTGTTGCTTTGGTTTTCATTTTGGTTTGCCTTGGTAGTTGACGCTGTCAAATTGAATACTAGTTTTACATTGTCAGTTGTAGGTTCATTATTTCTAGTATTTCTATTTTTCTGCCAAAATTTTGGCTTGTCATTGTTTCCATAGTGATTTGAATTGTTGGATGTTTCACTATAGTGCTTGATCACTCCTTGTTTGACTAGGGCTTCTTTGATTTTGAGCCCATTCTCAATTACTTTTTCGAATGTTGATGGACATTGTAATTCAAGTTGATAACTCATTTGATCATTTAAGTTGTCTATAAATAATTCAATCTTCTCCTCTTTAGGTATAGATCGAGGATACCTAGCGAACAACTTTCTCCATTGTTGTAAGAATGATAAAAATGTCTCACCATTTTTCTATTTTAGATTATAGAGATCCTTTATGGTTACGTCATGTGTTATGTTGAAAGAGAATTGAGAGATGAGTTTGTTAACCAATTCTTCAAAGGATCTGATCCCTAGTTGTAATTTTGAGAACCATTCCATGCAATGGGCTCCTAAAATCCTAGTAAATAACCTCATGAGGTATGTATCTTCTTGCGCAAATTCGAGGCTCATTGTTCTAAATTCTCATATATGGTCAATTGGGTCTGATTTTCCATTGTATTTGTCGTACTTAGGAAAATCACAATGTCTTGGGAAGGGTATCATATCCAC
>VDFB02049969.1:0-22015 GCA_007258455.2 Sequoia sempervirens | reverse complement strand
AATTAAAAAAACTATACTCTCATCTACAAGAAGATCATATAACACAGAAGAAAATATTTCAATGATGTCTATTTCTAGTGTGTCTCATCCATCCTCTTAAATCTCTGCATACCTTTAATAATACAGACTCCATGTGCATTTTCCACTTAGGTTTGACAACCACCATCACAAATCACTAACCAACAATCTCACTATGGTCACACTAATCTATGTTAAGAGAGAACATCTCATAAACACTATCAGACAAAGACCTCTCTACCAAAACTCCTCGTCAACATACTATGAACAAATTGATATAAATAATGACTAATGATCTCTTATACACATTGACTGAAAATATTCTTAAAATGAACATCCTTTTTCTCCATTTTTTGTGGATCCAATCCTTCTCCAAATTCAATTGATCATTATATGGGTAGAGATCCCTTCATGGGTGGTTGCAACTGCTCCTACTTGGTTGTTAGAGCCTTCCAAATATAATTCCTTGTGATGATTGTTTTTTCTCTTAAAAAGATTGAATTTGGACCTTTGATCTCAATTTGGCACTCTCGACCTTAGAGGATACCAGTTTCCCTAGGCATAGCAACTAGTCACAAGATGTTCTCAAGACCCTTGAGTGGTAACTTAAGTTGTTAGTAACCTGTGATAGCAGGTCAATTCAAAATTATATCAAAAGTGCATACATTTTAGGAGAGCTTAAATTTGACTTAGGTTTTAGGAAACTTAGGGTTTTAAATGTTTGTCTTTATAGAAAACCCTAATGCATGGAGATTGAAACATTTACTTTTGTATCAACTAAGAATACTCATTGAAAAATAGGACCCACCATAAACTCACATCACAAACTCTCTATGTAAACACCTGTACAAACAAGTTGATAGAAATGCCAACAATCAAATATCAAACAACACCAATTTCATGAAGTGACTATGACATAATAAGCATCATAACACCACCACTATATCACCAATCAAGTTTGGACCCCTTCTCAAAACCATGATCACCAAGATAGTTAAAGCATCCTAGTGTACATATTGAACATAAAGCAACCATATGAGGGTATGTGCAGGATCATGGTATGCCAAAAAGTGGCAATATTTGTAGGGTATGTGGCTGACGACTTTTTTTTCACCCAAAATTAATGAAACGAAAAGGGTTTTTAGAGGAGATTCTCAGATTTCAAAAATATAATTATGATTTTAATTTCAGTTTAATAAATAGTATTATTCATTTTCTATTAGGGTATGACTAAAAGTCTGATCGATAGGTTGATTGGCTTATCTATAACTTTCAAGCGGTATGTATTTTTGAATCCAAAACATATTATCCATTCATAACTTTACATAGCAAAGTTAAAAAAGAAAAGAATTAAATTCAGAATATTTATTAAAGTTAAAGGTGAATTGACCAGAGGCCGAGGATTTTTATATTTTCTAAAAAGTTGTAATAAAAAATTCATAGTTGCAAATTATTTGCCGGAAAAATTACAAAAATATGCATCACATCCGGACATGAGTCCTCTTATATATAAAATCACAAAAATATTATCATTTTATTATAGTTAACACTTTTTTTTTTTTTTTTGCTTTTTTTTTTTGGATTTAGGCGGACACCTGCTTCTTATTTTCTAAGTTAAGTACTCGCATTGAAATTTCAAATTTTCACCAAATAGATTTTATTTATTTTTAAATAAACCTAGTATTTTAGAAACTACATTCAATTTTCTATAAATTCTATTCTTACATATTTTTGAAATAATATAGATAACTTATTCAAATATTTATGTCAAGTTGCCTAACACTGATTTTTCTGAAATTTTTGCCACTTAAGGGCCTGTTTGGCATACCATGATCTTGCATATGCCCATGAATGCATTGAGATTTCTTGCTCTTGACATGAGAGGACTGTTGTCACCTAGAATTTCACCCTTTGCAAATTTTACAATAAACTAAGCATTCTAGAGCAACATGGGATCATTTCAAGGCTGTGGGTCACCTATAGCTGAAATGAACCTCTGGAGAAGGCCGGATTCCTTTGGGTATCACCTAAACTATTGCTTCTTTGAGAGGAAAGAGGGAAGAGATGCATAAAAATGAAAATTAAACCTATGGTGATACACCGCAATAATGAGAAATAATGAAATGAACACAGCAAAACACACACTTGAAAGCTTGAATTCAATTGATTTACATACCTAGAACAACCTTTTTCTGACTTAATGCTTTATTGTTAACAGGTTTGGCCCATACATACACCTTGGGAAGGAAAGATCAATTTCACGACCTTAAGATATAACTACAGAAGTGTGAAAACATAGTTATAGACTTGCAAGTGCAAAAGAAAGATACAAAAATGAGAATCAATACCAATATGAACATGAACCTTCAATGTAAATTATATGTTGTATTCAGGATTCCAGTTGAGTTACAAAAAAATACATTGACTGAGAAAGGATTGATTGAAAATCACTAACTCTTCAGAGTGTGCAATCAAAACTATTTACAAAAAGGAAAAAATGCCTTATATATAGACTCATAATGGCCCATTAGGGCTTACCAAAATATCAGAGCTTAGAAATATCTACCCTTAGATATTTTGGATGAGAATAAATGCAGTACCCCTGTGTGTCCTGGCTGTGAAGAGTCATCCACGAGGAAGTCTTCTACAGATATTCTTCAGCTACTTCATTCACTCTGATACTGGCATCGTGTCCTAGCTGAACCACTTTGGATGAATGCCTTGAATGCCCTGAGTCCAGAACAGAAAACACGTAGCCTTTCATCCTATTGATGCTCTTTAGATTGCCACAGCTTACCCTCAGACCTTTCTGATTGGTTGGGCACACTACACGTAGACTCCCGGGCAGTCAAAAATTCCTCTATAGAATCGCATCTCGGTGAGACACTGAAAGTGTCTTTTCAATGTGATTACATCATTCAAAAAATATCTGTGTAGCATGAATATATCGGTGAGAGTCCTATCGAGCTTCAGAACTCATATCGATGTTGCCTCTGTGGTCGCCAAGACAAATGCTCGTCGGTAAGAAATCATATCGAACATACAACCTCCTCCTGAAGTCTCCTCGATCTTGGTATTACAAACCATATCGGCCAAAGTTTTCCAAAGCTACCCCAAAGCACCTTTGTCCTACTGAGCTCTTTATTTCCTTCCTTGGCCAAGAACATGGCAAATCAGGAAGACTCCTAGCGAGACTCCCTGTCTCTCGGCAATGAGCCTCTTTTGTTGCACTGAGACCCATGCTGAACTCCCGCATTCTTTTGGCTCTTCATTCCTGGGAGACTTGGGTGTGTCGGTGAGACATTCACAGAACTCTACTTTTCTGCTATAGCCATTTTGCATCGGCAAGACCATAGGGCATTACTGAGACACCACAGTGACCCCTCCATCTTTTGTTGAAACCAATATCATCCGCCGGCCTCCATTTGCTATCAACGAGACATTTCCACTTTGGCAAGAGGTTGTGCTTAAGGAAATTTACCTTGGCGAGGCCCTATTTCATCATTCAGCAGGAGGCCATTAGTTTTCCCTCGCCAAGACATCACGCAGTCGGGAAGAGGTTGTAGCAAGGATCAAATGTTGTCCCGATATCTATTTTTGTCGCTAAGATGCCTTCCATTCACCAAGAAATCTTGTAGACCTCCTTGACCTTTGTTGAAAATAACATCTAGTGCCGAGGATTTCTTTATCTTCTATCGGCGAAACTTTGGGCTATCGGCCAGACCTCTCGCCGAGCACACTAATCTTCCTAAACTCACATCTTTTGGCTTTCGGTGAGACCCTTGTCGAAAACCCTCTACTTTTTTCGAGCTCCGCTTGTCACAATAGAACCCTCAGGTTGCTGAGACCTCTTGTCGAATGCTCTGCTATGCCGAAGGCCCTTCACTTCATTTTGGGGAGACCTCTTGTATCAGACAGACCTGTGGTGATAGCCTCCATCCTGCCCAGTGACTTGTTTACTTTCCCCTTGGTGTCGGTGTGACCTCTCCCTCACTTTGTCTTCGGTAGGTTCCTTCTCATGTCGGGGAAACATCCTCACCTCGGCATAACCTTATGCCGAGGCCCACCTTCTTTTTCGATGCCGCTTTTCATTTGGGAGGCTCCACTGGTCGGTGAGACCTTTGCCGACTATACCTTCCATCTCACCAAGACTTCCCGGTGTCGGCAATACCTAAGGGCGAAATATTCAACTGTTGGTGAGACCTTTTGGTGTACGGTTGAGGAGACATAACCTTTTCACTATGAACCTTCATCGAAGCCTAAAACTTCAGCAAGACACAAAGTGCTCGATGAAATAACATGATGATTGGGATTACTTACACCGATGAAGCACCTCATGAGTTAGTCAGTGAGACCTGACTCATTCAGTAAGACCTCTCAGCGGTGAGGACAACTCATGCCGATATATCTTTCCACTATCACCAAAACTACGTGAATTTCATGTCGAAATCTATTTGTATGTGAAAACAAATCATTATGATATCAGAAATGTCTTGCCAATAGGCAACACATACATTCCAAAAATGGATCGGGGGGATCCTACCATTATCACACTGATATGTTCCCTTGTTTGAAGCATTCAGACCTAATGGAAACTCTGTCACATGATATTCTGCCTGATTGAGCTTGAGGGTGAAAATTAGGTAACAAGGACCAATAACTCCCACACCACAACAACTTCTAACATGGCCAACTCATTTGACATCAATGAAAAACATCTCAACAAATTATATATATTATATGTACATAAAATCATTATTGGGTATTTAAATATATGCACAATTATATATATAGTATATATATATTAATATGTATATGTGTATACATTAACACACTTAATATATATAGGTATATACATTAATCTACTCTTATACATATATATTGATATATATATTATATACATATACCATTATTGGGTATGTAGAGGATCATGATGGGCCAAAAAGTGGCAATATGATGGGTATTTGTAGGGTATGTGCCTAACGACTTTTATTGTACCTAAAATTGATGAAATGAAAAAGGTTTTTAAAGGAGATTCTCATCTTTCCACCAATATAAATTATTCTTTAATTTTAATTTAATAAATTATTATTATTCATTTTCTATTTGAACTATGACTAAATTGTTGATTGATAGGTTGATTAAAAAAAATCTATAGCTTTCAAATGGTACCACATTTTTGGAATCCAAAACATGCATCACATTATATGCTTTGCATACTATAGGATTAAAAGAAGAATTGAATTTCATGAAGTTTTGATAAAGTTAAGGTGGTCAGAGACCTCAGTTTTTATATTTTTTAAAATCTTTAATAAAAATTCATAGTTAATTATTTACTTGGGAAAAATTACAAAAGAATATGCATCTTAGGGCATCATTCCTCCTTATGTCTAAAATATTATTAAAAAATTATCTTTTTGTGATTAGGATTGGTTAGACAGACACCTACTACTTATTTTTTCTCTAAAATTTAAGTACTACTACATTGAACTTTCAAATTTTCACCAAAAATATTTAAAAAAAAAACAATACATAGTAGTTTAGAAACTACATTCAATTTGCTACATATTCTATTCTTTCATATCTTTAAAATAATATAGATAACTTATTCAAATTTTTACGTCAAGTTGCCTAGCTTTGATTTTTCTAAATTTTTTGCCACTTAAGGGCCAATTTTTTCCATGATGATCTTGCACATACCCTATTTTAGTATCCAAAATATACACATATATAATTTACATATTCATCAATCTGTATATACATACAAAATATATATATGTCACATATGACCAATAAATATTCTCATGCACACAGCATATATGTTCATGAGTATGCATAGATATGTCTACCTACATATGTGTATGCATGTATATACACACATTTATGAGTTATTGTAAAAATGTACATATATACATCCTATGTATATACTCATTGATTAAAACATAAATATAAAAACATGAAGAAGAACTTTCACTTAACATAAACACTCAATCACATATTGTCAATCAAGGACAATCAAAGACCAAAGCCATAAACCAATACCAAATTTTTTTGAAACCATGACTGAAGGTTACTTACCATACTAACTTGAGTCAACTTGACCAAACTAGGATGTGAGTGTGTGATAGCTCAATTAGGCACATTAAGGGTTACTAGAATAAGTTCTTCTCCTGAGTGATACTTCCCCTCTCTTCTAGAGGCTTGATTATGTTCTTGCATCCAAATTAGTGCATCACAACAGTAGTTAGCTAATAGCATTACATTCATATACATGATATATTTGTATCTTTAAAAAATTTAAAATACCATATTGAATTACACATTTATTCATCACATTTTCCATCAAGATACATATACAAAACACAATCATATACTAAATAATTTTAACTTAACAAAGTAACAGTAAATAGGTAAAAACACAATGGGGAGTAACATGTCCCTCCCTTCTGAATCATCGTCCCTAATGATCTTAAGTATCAAACATGAACATAACCCATAAAACATAACAACATTATTTTTTAGGAATTTTAAAAGTCTAGCAAAACATGAGGAAACTTTTGCTTCATCTCAACATAGTCCTCCCAAGTGGAAGAATTTTTTGCATACTGATCCCATTGGACCTTGCATTGTAGAAACTCTCTATTACATAAGTGAAGCTTACGTGTTTCAAGCACCTTGAGATATGCCTCCTATGACTTAGGGCATCTACAATCTGATTCTCCTTTCCCTTGATATAGCTGGTATTAAAATCATAATCAGATATCAATTCCAACCATCTTCTTTGTCGTGCATTTAGATTTGGTTGAGTAAAAAAATATTTTAGAACATGATGATTGATCTTTGGTTCAAAAGGTTTCCGCAACACTGCATCGTTCTTTTGTTAGAACATTTCTTGTTGAGGAGGTAGAGGTTTCCCATGTGGCTATGTCCTTGGTGTTTTTTTGGGACACTTATTTGTAAAGTGATCTCCACAACACTTAAAAAATCCTTTGAACAGACCATTCCTTAACGTGGGCTGGCCTTCTAGAACTACCTTCATTCCTACCAACATTATTGTTGGTTTTGTTCCCCCTATAGTACCTTCTTGATTTATTCTAACTATTATATAATCCCTTGTCCCCTTTCCTTTGAAAATATTGCCCTGTACACTAGGCTTCTTTGATACTAGATTGGCTTGTGACCATTTAAACTTCTTTTGATTATTTTCACAATAGTTCAAGATAGATTTAAGTGTCTACTCTTGCTTAATGTCTTTCTCATACACTAAGTCCATGGTAGCAGGACCATGCACGTCTACCTCTCCTCTGATTTGGGCATTAAGGCCCATGATGAACTTCCTTATATTAAACTGCTCATCTTTTTGGTACATGGGAATGTACCTTAGGAGATGAGTGAATTTATCCCAATATTCATTAATCAAGGAATCTCCTTGCCTTAGGTTCTGAAAGTTAGTAAGCTTTTGATCATAGAAAATTTGGGGTAGTTTCATAAAATTTCCATGAATTCACTCCAAGTAAGATCTAAGGAACTTAATCGAAGCTCCATCTTTTTGTTCATCCACCAGTTGGATGCTTCTCAAGACAATGGAAAAGCTCCCCAAATGGATTTAGTTATCTAAGAGTAATTCCTAATTTCAAAATAATTTTCCATCTCTATGAGCCATTCATTAGTCGCATCCCCACTAGTACTTCTTTCAAACTTCAGAGGGGTGATTTTTCTCATATCTTGAGATAGCTCACTTGCAAGTTGTTTCCTTTTTCTTCCCTTCGATCTAGACTATGATTCATCATCCTCATGTTCGCTTGACTAGGTATGATCATGAGAATTTTCCCCTTGTTCTCCATTAGGAACTTCTTTTTCCTTCCTTTCTTTTCTTCTTAACTCTTGCTCGAGGTTCCCAATTCTTCTTCTTGTCTCATTCATCATGGCTAAAATACGATCCAATTTAGCCTCTAATTTCTTTGCACATTTTCCTACTTCTTGGCTTCCTAATATTGGTTCTAGTTCTAACCATTTTTCACAAGAAAAGTTATACCTAGATGTTTCATTTTTAATTAAATCTTAGGAAGGTCGACATAGCATTCAAAAAATTTCAGAAAGAACAAACATTCATACATAATAAATTTTAAAAAATAACTTATACATAAGTTTTCCCAAAACATATTTTTTATTAAGATCAATAGGATTTCAATATCATTGCATTTACATGGAATGACTATTCAAGTAGTCTAGGGGAGAGTATCCTAGGTTAGATTCACTCTCTGATGTATAGCTAAGTGGGGTATACCCCTCAAATTTTTATTCCCATTCATTGTCGAAAGTTGCATAACCTTCAAACCTATCCTTAGATGCATAGCTTTGAGGGACATATCCCTATAAGTTTCCACTAGAGACTATTACAATAACTTCTAACATTTGAAGAACAAGAGTGTCCCTGATGATCATGGTAGGAGTAACACTCCATTATGAGGGTATATCCCTAGAAAGTGGTAAAGAATACAACTTGGTAGGAGAGGCAGTAGGTACAAAGTTAATATCCTAATGCATTCTCTTTCTTTCTTGACTAATGCAAGATAGGGAATGAATAAAAGTCTCAGTGTCACTCAGCCAAATTGTACTATCATAATTGGTCCCTCTATGGTTCAGACAATGGCTTCCCTTTCTTTCTTGAACTTCAAGGAGCACTCATTACCAATTACTGACTTCCTTGCAATCATCTTGAGACACACCATCCTAGCATAAGAATTCCAAACATTAGACAATATAATATTGGATGAAATCATAGCAAGCACATAGGTTCAAAAGCTAAACCTAATGGATCTGATACCATGTGTCACATGCTCATTGTTCTACCCATTTAATTTTACTATGTTTTACCCACATCTGGACACTTTATGATACTAACATTTAGGCAATAAAAAATTTCTTTTCTAATTGAATAACAAGATGCACATTTGAAACAATCCCATTTCAAACTTTCCCATTATATTATTACAAAATTCCAAGTAATAGATTCATATTGCATAATTTTATGATGACATTTTCTATTTAAAATTTCTCAATAAGAATAGAGATACATGTTTACATACATAGCTTCCATGATCTTAATGATATAGATATACAAACAAAATATAATGATACATATGTCCTAAATGTTGGTGCATACCTCCTACTGGTGCATACATTCTAGGTGTCCCTAAAACTAGTGCTTACATCCTCAAATCCTGACAACCAACTATATGAGGGAGAGCATTAGTCAAGCACTTTTCCACCAACCACAAACTTACTAGAGTGCCCTACACATCTACCTAACTAGTGAGATGGCCCTACCCTTAGAAAAAGAGATTGGTTTGGTAACTTCATAATACTAGCCTTTCTAAGCATGGTGTTGTCTCCTACATATCTATACCTACCATACATTGGATACAACCTACATGTATGGCATTCCCTACCTAGTATGCAAAATTGGATCAGAGTGAACCGATAGTGCAAACTGTGGCTACTTACACCACATTGGCCAAAGTATTCAATACCCAGTACTTCAAGTGTAGGTTGTATATTCACCCACCCTTAGATTTATTTTGTATTTGATCATTCACACTCTTTTCAATTATAACATATATTCAATCAAAAAGGCGATTACATAAAAAACTGACTAACTAGATTACACCCTTTCCCATGGATTATTCTAACCCTGGGAATAACCAAGATAACCATACATTCACACATGAGTTATGTGACCAACTAGGTTACTCCATTTCCCATGGATTATCCTAACCCTAGGAACAACCAAGTTAACCACCCATGTTCAAATTGACATTTCCATTAAAGTACTTCAAGACAATAACATAACTCATACTTCAAAATTCATGCAACATATGTATAGTCTTAACAAACTAATTATAGATCCAATAGCATCATAACCACACAAATTCCAATATATTTTATATGTATATGCCAATCAAAAAGGGTTTCACCAAAATAAGTAATAAGCTAAGTTCATACAAGAAAGCTTAAAATGCATTTAAATCATCCTTTCCACAAACAATGGCATTCATAGTGTTGGTGTAATTAAAAGTGTTGTACCTTCTCCTAGGTCATAATTACACCTTATTTAAGTTTACTTAGGGACCACATAGGAGGTTGTTAGAGAATTTCCACTTTTGGTGGACTTGACATGTCATTACTTTATCACTTCCACCTTTTGTGGACATATCATGTGATTATCTCTCCACCTTAGGTGGAGTGATAGCTTTTCATAGTTGTCTCATGTCATAAGATTATGACACTTGTCATAATCTTATGCCCTTCTATGTTCTCACCTTGGCTATATAACCAAGGGGTATCTCTCATTGTAAACAATTAATCACAATCATTATCATATCATTGACATTGAATACAGTCTATTCTTGTCATATTCTATTCTCTCTCTCTTCTTGTGCTTTCCATTTGGTCCATAGATCTTGGCATCCATAGCCAATTCTAACATGGTATCAGAGCAAGTTGGGTGCCATTGGAGAGTCTTTTTCTAAAGAGAGATACTAGATCTGAGGAGGTTCCATTTTTGGCTCTTTGTTGTAGGTTCAGATCAGAGCTTGCTGGTGCAAATCTAAGCTCACCATTGCATCCGGAAGGTTCGAGGAAGTTTATTTTTCCTTTTGTTTCATCCAAATCTAAGAGGGTTTGAAGTTGAAGTGTGGTTGCCAGATCTAGAAGGCAGCTGCAATTTTGGAGCATTTTGGGTCAAATTTGGCCTTGCCATTGCATCCAGAAGGGCCAAAAACCCTAAGATCGACTGTCAAATTGTCCGAATTGGAGCAGTTGTTTGGTGAGGCAAAAATAATTTGCCCATAGAGTCATATCACCCCAAGTCGCGTCATTATGACAGTGGTATGAAATTTTCAAAAATAAAATTATTGTATTTCCAGCAGAAATATTTTGAATTTTTTTTTTGAAAAATGTAATTTTTCCCATTTAAATTCATTGTAAAAGTTGTATTTGAAAAATTAAAACAAAAAATATATATATTTTGTACACTCTATGGACTGTACAAATCCACATAGCGTACTGTCTGTACCCTCCAGTACTGCACTATTCGCCTGCTGCCCCGTGACACCCCCTCATTCGACAGCACAGGGCCCCACCATTCCAATCGGCGCACATTCAAAATATCGGCGGTATGTGGACAAATCCGGTGGGCGACTACAAAAATCGGTAGTGGAATATTCATTGATTCCACTGGTGGCATCTTCAAATATTTCTGACAATCGCTCATAGAAAACCGGCATGTATATTCTAGCCAGTCATTTTACCGACATGTAAGAATATTTCATCAGAAGCCAAGAAGATTTTGGCAACACAGGGAATATTCCAGCAGAGGAAATCGACGGTGACAGTGACGGCTAAACGGTCATCAAAATTAATCACATGGTTTGCTGATGTCATCACCACATCATCATGATGTCAGCAGATTCAAAAAAAATTCTCCCCACTCACGATTTGCATTTTTGTTTTCATAGGCAAACTTTGAAGCTTAATATCTTGCTCATTATGACTCCTTTTTTCGAGCAATTTTTTTTATTTGGGCTAGAATTTCATGCTCTATGCATTGTTACAATCAGTTTTTTGTTTTGGTGCCTGGTTTTTCCAGAATTTGCAGATTCTCACAGGTGTTGCTACTTCATCCTCATTTTGGGAACTTCAGGAGCTCATATCTTGCTGCTATGGTAACATTTTTGTGTGCAATTTTTTTTTAAAGTGCATGATTTCCCTGTACTTTTTAGTGGTATGATCAGATTGATCTCATTTTGTACCAAAAATTGTACTTGATGCTATGGCCTATTTTGGCATATGTAAGCACTAAGATCAAGTCTAGCTTGTGGCTCTTGGCATCTAGCAACTGTAAATGCACTAAATATAAAGTGCCAAATCAGATATTGCTCTAGGGGTTTCTTGATTGAGTATTTTTGGGGGGGTATTTTGGTGCATTGTCTTTGATCTGTTTTCTTTTTCTCTCTAATTCTCATGGATCATTCTAAGGTTCATTTGCTCACATCATATAACTATTCAACATAGCATCAAAATACATGGAATATTCTAATGACAGAAGGTCACTCTCTAAATGTTGAAAATAAGGTGCCTAAACCTACAAATGCAAATAAAAAGTTAAAATGGATGATCAAACATGCAAAATCTATTGGGTGTCTTCATAGACTAGTTTCTCAAGATTTTTTTGTTCCAAATTGAATCATGTAAAAATTCTCATGAAGCTTGGGAAAAATTGAAAACATTGTATGGTACTACAGATGAAGTAAGAGGCTGTCAAATTGATAATAATTTGATGAATCTTGATCCTAAGAACTTGGACAACATCCAAGACTACATCACTGAGGTTAATGATCTAAGAGAGCAATGTAAAGCATGTGGAATTGATAAGAAGGACATCCAGTTGGTGTACAATACAATGAACAAACTTGGTCCTAATTATTCTTCTTTTGTTTCTAGCTTTCATACTCATAGATTGACTATGGGGTCTACATACACTATACCTTCATTTGCATCATTTTCTGAGATGTTGATACATGAGCAACAAAAGCTTATCTAAATGGGTCTCATCAAGACTTCTAAATCTCAAGCATTGTTGGTTACTCAGGTGCAAGAATCAAAATCAGATAAGAAACATAAGAAAGCAAAGAATAATCAACATTAAGATCAATCAAAGAAAAAATATTCCTCAAAAGGAGAAACATCTAAGAAGGAGAGGCCTTTTTGTGCATATTGCAAGAAGGATGGACATGAAGAACACTATTGTTAGAAGAAGGATATTGATGAGTTGAAAAATATTCTCAGAAGGAATCACATTGATTTTCCTTCTAGAATTTCTAAATCTTCTTCTCCTTCTAATTCAAAATAGTCTAAAAAGGACAAAGGTTAAGCATCTACATCAGGATATAAAGGAAAAGCTCTTTGTGCTTATTCAGGTCCAGGATCAGGGAGATGGCTTCTAGATTCAGGAGTATCTCATCATATGGCATCTTCATAGACTATATTTTCTTCATTTCAGCCTTGTACTATGTCTCCTATCTTGATGGGAAACAATACATATATGAGTGTAAAAGGGAAGGGATCTATTAGTTTTGGGGACAACAATTTTCAGAATTTCTTGTGTGTTCCTCATTTGACAAACAATTTTCTTTCCATTTATCTGATTACACATGGTAGAGATCAGAAAAATGTGGAGTTCACTCCTGTTTCTGTCATCATTCGAGACTTGGAGACGAGAGATCATTGTTACTGGGGTGGTTGATCATTCATCTCGATTGTACACCTTTGCACAATTTGCTTCTGATGGTGACAATGTTCCTTTGACTGTTGATCATATGAGCCATGATTCAAAGGAGACATTTGGCTTCTTGAACTTGGGAGTTCTCACATTAGATCTAGTTCTTGAGCCATGCATTCCATCTCCTCCACCTACTGTTGTACTCGATGATGCTTGTGTTGCTATAGTTTTGGCTCCTAGTGATTCAATGTAGCAAGACATACATAGTCTTCCAGATATGGCTACTTTGGATGACTTCTTGACAAGTATTTCAGACTTGTTTGTGGAGTCTCATCTTGTAGATTTGGGAGACATCATTGATAGCATTCATCTTCTCTTTGATGAAGATCTGCACCTTCTTCAGTTGTTGTGAGGGAACACCTTGACCCTCTTGTTCATTCTCTACATGATCATTCTTCACAGATTGGCATGAGTGTGGATACTTTTGGACATCATTTGGAGGAGGCTTCTTTGTCTTCAGAGGGGATATCTTGGTCTTTGGATCATGTTCTACATTCATCTCTACTTGATGTTGGATTTTCCTCTTCAACAGTGTGGCCTAGAACACCTGTTTGGAGTCTTTCAGATTTTGGCATCGACATGGAGACACTTGAGCATGCTTCAGAGACACCATCATACATCATCTATGTTCCTGATATCCTACATACATCCATGGTTTTGTTTTTTCCTAAGGGGAGGAACGTTGTTCGGAAAGATTGGATCATCTTCAACATTCAATGTCGAGCTTCTACCATCATTGCAGGACACTCAACATTGAGGGGGGGATACCTTGTATCTCTTCTACTTCTCTCTTATGGGGGGTCTTTTTCCTCACATGGGGTTTTTACCTTCTCATTCTTCATTGAGAGCATTTCTTTTTTGTATTTTCATCTCTCTTTTGGGGAGGAGTTTTGTCCCACTTGGTTTTCTCCTTTTCTCTGTTGATGAGAGATTGCATTGATTGCATTGCATATGTACATGGGTACCTAACATGGCCTAGTATTCAGGACCCATCATTGCATCTTTGTGTGATTTTCATAATAATCTGCTACTCCCTAAGTTGCACTTAAGGGGGGGTGTTGGTGTAATTAAAAGTGTTGCACCTTGTCCTAGGTCATAATTACACCTTATTTAAGTTTACATAGGGACCACATAGGAGGTTGTTGGAGAATTTCCACTTTTGGTGGACTTGACATGTCATTACTTTATCACTTCCACCTTTTGTGGACATATCATGTGATTATCTCTCCACCTTAGGTGGAGTGATAGCTTTTCATAATTGTCTCATGTCATAAGATTAAGACACTTGTCATAATCTTATGCCCTTCTATGTTCTCACCTTGGCTATATAACCAAGGTGTCTCTCTCATTGTAAACAATTAATCACAATCATTATCATATCATTTACATTGAATACAATCTATTCTTGTCATATTCTATTCTCTCTCTCTTATCGTGCTTTCCATTTGGTCCATAGATCTTGGCATCCATAGCCAATTCTAACACATACATAATTAACATTTCAACATAAAAGAATAGAGAAAAAATGTTAGCATGCGTAGAATTATAACTCCAAATGAAAGTATTGTTTCCCAAGCTTAACTTCCACAATCACGCTTGCTACTCCTAATCTCAACCTATCTTCAATTCTATCCTCTTAGAAAAATATCAATAAATACAAATCCACAAAAAAAACTCTCTTTCTCACTAAAGCTCTCAAAAAACACTTGCACAAAAAGCTACAAAGAAAATATGAATGAAGAAATGAAAATGAATGTGTAACAAAAGATAGAGAAGATGTCTCTATTTATATTTAAATCTAAGCAACTCAATTCTACAAACAAGCTACTAAATCTACCACCTTTTCTCTCCTTTCTACCACCACTAGAATAACAAGACTAATTCCTCCTCTAAATGCATCAACTTAGCCAGTTAGAATGAAATGTGGCTACTTCAAACTCATAATTTGCAACACACAAATAGTCCAAATGTTTCCAGCTTCTCAAAATAGATTTTTCACCCCTTTATAAGTGACAAAAATGACTCTTAAACTAATTCAAAACACAAGAATACATATCTATAGGTTTCCTAATTGTTATGCAAGCTGACTACCTTCATGAGCTTCAACCAGCTCTATTTTGACATAGTCTTCATGCTCATATTAAGTTGAGCGTTGGTTTAGACTTCTATTTTCTTCAACCTAGATCTACAACACAAACAAAAGAGAGGAAAATTGTTTATTTTTGGTGAATGGTGGTTTACCTTGGTCAAACCCCGTTTAACATATATTTGCAACACTGTAATTTAGCACTACTTGTGCACCTCATAAACTACAAAAATATTACTCACTTGCATCTAGTATGCACTATTGACTCATATGTTTTGCATTATTTTATGTGTAGGTTTTAAACTCATTTATGCACTTTATACATGTTGTCTTAAACTATCTTTCAGTGCTTTATATCATGCATTGCTCAAAGAAGATATAATGATGGATTACATTTAAGTTGATTATCTTTAAAAACATGCTTGCACTATATATGTGCTATGTTTACTTTGTAAACATTTCAAAATGCATTCAATATTATATATATAATAATATGCATTTATATTATAATGTTATCATTATAATATATATATTAGTGTATATATACATACACACATAAAATCATTCTTTGGTATTTAAATATATTCACAATTATATATTAAAATATAGAAAATAGGGTAGGGTTCAAACACATAGGGTTTTATACTAAATTTGGAATGTCTCACCAAACTTACAATAAATAGGAAGGTAAAAATAGGGTGAATTAACCTACCCATTCTTCTATTTCATTCAAAAAATGAGATCCCTCAAGTCAAAATCCATTTTCAACCCTTAGGTGAGTGAATTCTTTGAGGAACCTTGCAATTTCCTTTATGTGTGTGTGAGGTAAATATGACTAAACAACACTTTTGGGAGATGGAAATAAAATAGAAAATGACCTCAAATATGTAACCTAAGACTTGATTCATCTAGATGAAGCATAGATCTAACAAAAACAATCAAAAACTTTGTGTAGATTGGATGAGTGGAAGACACTTAAAACCTACCTAAAAATTAGTTGCAAAGTGCCATGTTTGGTTGCAAATTGTCTTGAGAAAAATTTCACAGAAATGATTGAACTGAGGTTTTGGGAGAAATATTAAAAATACCAAACACACTCATTCATGAAATGTAAGACCAAATATGAGTAGATGAAGCATAGAGCTAACAGACAATTTATGTCATGCAGATTTGAGAAGGGGAGAATCTTGTGCACCTATTATAAAATGTTGTTTTTGCAAGCCTTCCTTGGGACTCATTCACCTATAGGAGAATGGGTCTTTGTTCACCTTTACAAAATTGATTTATGGGTAATCTTCTCTTGTGTGTACACTTCTAGATTCTTCGGGTTTCACAATCAAACATTCAGAAACAAATTCAAGATCTGAGTTTCTGTGAGGTGACAACAAAGTTACCAACAAATTCAACTTTTAAAAAAAATCATTTTTGAGGTCTTTAGCTTTTATTCAACCTAGATCTACAACACAAACAAAAGAGAGGAAAATTGTTTATTTTTGGTGAATGGTGGTTTACCTCGGTCGAACCCTGTTTTGGTAATTAAACCTTGAAATGAAACAATGAAACATTAAGGAATAATAAATGAAAAAATTCAATTTTTCAACTTGTCGAACCCTTGATTAAACCTTTGGAAATATAAAATATTTATGTGGATCTTAGTTCTTGAATCTTGCTTTGAATATTTGACTTGAATGCTGAAAACCTACATCACAATGTTAGCTCCAAAAACATTAATGAATGAACATAACTTTGACATAATACTTGAGATCTTAAATGTTGCAATAAATGATGAAGAAATCTACTCTTGAATGCTCTTGACAATAATCTTGACTCTTGTTAAGTTCACCTCTTTCTAGATATTTTGAATTGATGAAATAACCTTGCATTTATAGATATTTATCTTTAATTTCCCAAAAATTAAACATTACAAGCTGAAATTTGAAATTTGAATTTGGGAATATAAAATACTACCAAAACATCTTTTAAAAATGGGTTCCAAAGCCTAATGAGGACCCATTCTCCCAAACATTCTTGGAAAACACATTGCTGAAGGTGTTTGATTATGTGTTGGCATTAATTGTTGTCAAGTTTCCCCTTTAGAAATGTAATTTATTAGGCTTGTAAATGAATGAAAGGGCTTATTAAGGCCTAATTAAGCTCAATTTAATTAAGAGGGCCCAAATAAGTGTGAAATGCAAAGGGGTATGTTTTACAACACTAAATTAAGGCATTATTAAGTTTATTTTAATACGAGGGCCCAAATAAGTGAGAAAATGTAAAGGGATACATTTTTCTACACTACATATATAATAATATATATACATATATATAATATATATATATATATATATTAAATATATATTAAATATATATTAAATATATATATGTATATGTATATGTATGTATAGGTATATACATTAACATACCCTTATACATATATATATATATATATATGTTATACATATATCATTATTTTAGTATCCAAAATATACACATTTTTCCAATCAATATTCTCATGCATACAATATATTTGTTCATGAGTATGCGTAGATACATCTACCTATGCATACACATGCACATATATACACACATGTATGAGTTATTTTAAACATCTATATATATACATATATACATCCTATGTATATATTCATCAATTAATACATAACTATAAACACACAAAGAAATTTCACTTAACATAAAGACTCAATCACATCTTCTCAATCAAGAACAATCAAAGACCAAAACCATAAACCAATACCAAAACATTCCCAAACCAAGAATGAAGGTTATTTACCATTTCCTGAACTAACTTGACTCAACTTGACCAAACTAGGATGTGAGTGTGATAGATTAATTAGGCACATTAAAGGTTACCTGACCAAGTTATTGTCCCGAGTGATACTCCCCCTCTCTTTCGGAGGCTCAATTTTGTTCTTGCATCTAGCTTAGGGCATCACAAAAATAGTTAGTTGATAACATTACATTCATATGCATCATATATTTTCATCTTTAAAATAATTTAAAATATCATATTTTGAATTGCACATTCATTCATCACATTTTCCATCAAGATACATATATAAAACACAATCATATATTAAATCATTTTAACTTAACCAACTAATAGTAAATAGGTAGTAACACAATGGAGTGTAACAACATGTTGCTCCATATTTGGTACCAACTTTGGTCCAATAACAACTATGTCCTTGATGCAAGAAAAAATCAAAGGATCTTACAAAATTTACCATACAACGCATGAAATTGTTTCATACCCAATGAACCATGATGGCTACTATTGTAGAAAAAAACTACTAGGTATAGGTACTCCTCCCATATATTTTGGTGGTCTATAACATTTATGCATTTAACATATCCTCAAGCACCTCATTTACCCTTTCTATATGCATATATCTTAGGATGATATGCTAGACTAAAATTGAGCTATGTGTCTAATGTTTATTGTAATGTGATAAAAAAACTAATATGAATATTACTAAATGTTTATTTGAAATAATCTTGTAAGGAATCCCATGAATTATAACAATATCATCAAGAAGTACCCTCACTAGTGTTGAAGTAGTGTATATAGTCCACGCTAGAGATAAATGAGTAGTATTGTTCAACTTTTCAGTCATCACCATAGTGGTGATGGGAGAAAATGAGGCCTTATTATTTCATCCCTTATTTTCCTTTTTACCCCCATTTACATTATCTTGTATATACTTCTTGTCACCATTTTTGTAGAAAAATAGATATATTTAATAAGTTGTAAAAGGAATTAAAACTATCCACAATGCTAATTATTTAAAGAAATTTTAATCCTTTCATGATTAAATGACATGGGAAAATTAAAGGCATGGATTTAGTTGTTGAGTACATGGAAGGTGAATGAATGATGAAGAATGGAGTTGTTAGAATGGAATGATTGTTGATGTCGTTATGCTTAGAATTACTTTTGAGTTGTTATATTTCTATTTCTGTTAAGATAATTGTTGTTTGTTGTTTGTAGGCCAATCATCTATTTTTTATTAAACACTTTGGTTTGTTAGTTGTAGGCCACAACACACCTAAAATCTATTGATTTTTGGCATATCAATTAGTACATATATATGTATGCATATATAAGATTGAATATATGTGGTGATTAATCTATAAAAAACCTTTTTCTCTACTTTCATCTAAATCTTTTTGTGCATGTGTATGATTACTTTGACATAGAACCAATCTTCTTATTTTGTCACTAAGTGAATTAGGGAGTGAGGGCCCACTACTTGTGTCACTTGGTGATTCTATTAATTTAATTAGGGTGGTAATGTGTAACTTCATTTATGTAATATTTCTATTTCATGTATGTGACATGTAATTTCATATTTTTGTAACATTTCCATCTCGTGATCTAGTTCAATCGATTTTCATTATATAATTAATCTTACATCTAGTAATAATGGTTTGTTAAGAAAAAGTGTAGAAATTATTTTATTCTCAATTAGATAAATAAGTTATTGTTTTATATTCTATAACTATTTATGTAATACTTGCTAGCATAGTTCCTATCACACTTCCCGGTATAGTCTCTGTAACTTCCTACCACAGAGTAGAAGCATAGTTATTAAACAAGATTTTTTATTAGATAATCATTGTGTGTCTTAGCTACATTCATTCCAACTTAATTAATTGTTCTCTTCTCTTAGGCATATAGCCACAAAACCTTTCATGAGTTTGTGATCCCTAGATTAACATTTAGGAACAAACTGAGGAAAATTCCCAAGGATTAATTCAATTGTGTTAAGCCCATTTGAAAGAATTAAAAGGATAGTTTACCCCTGACATTGATCCATATTTTTTTCCAAACATTTTTGCGTCGTTGCTGGGGAAAGGCATTAAAGGCCTGAAAACCTAGTGATTTGAGTTAGGACCAATGTGACAAGGTAAAAGTCCATGCGATTTTTTACCTTGCCTAGGTGAGTACCCTTGGTTTCCTCTGTTATAGATCATATAGATGCTCGAATCACATTAGAGATAGTAAAGGAATATTTTTTAAGAAAAATATAGGAAATAGTTCACAACAAGAAAACCCACAAAATGAATTAAATCCATTAATTGTGAATACACCATCCAAGAAGGAACTAGTTGAACCTAATATTGAAAAATGTGTCATTGAGTCCACTTTTGAGTCTCCTTCTAGTGTCAAACATGAGTCACTTGAAGATTTATTTGAAATCATTGGTAAATTATTTCTATATTCTTATGAGCTTTAAAGTGGTAAGTCCTTAAGAGACCATGACTTGAAGCCATTCACATATTTCTACAACCCTTGGGCATTTGGAACCATTCCAACAATAACAATAACAATGGTGAAAGAGCACTAGCCAATAAAAATCCTATTACATTTGAATTTCCCATTGCACATACAAAGGAGGATGCCCCCATGAAGACCACACCTCACTAACCTTGCATTTTTTTTGAGGTCTTTCTATGGAAGACCCCAAAATGTTTCTCTTTGAATTTGATATTTTATGTCATAGTTACATATGACTATCACAATGATGAAAAAAAAACTTAAATTGTTTCCAGCTACTTTGAAGGATGCAACATTGTGATGGTTTATGGGACTAGGACATGAAACTATTCATAGTTGGGATTTAAAATGAATAAAAATTTCCTAGAAAAATAACAAGAATATTGCAAGACCAAGGAAATCAAAGATGAGATCTTCTGCATCATCCAACACAAAGAGGAGACCATAGAAGACTACCTTAAGTGTTTTCTATTTAGTCTTCAAAGAACTAGGAAAACAACGTTGAGCAATGATACTGTGAAAATCCTTTCTTAGGGGTATTAGGGATGAATGTATGGATTCTTTGAATCTTATGGGTTGTGGGATAATTCCAAATTAAAATTTGATGATATTCACAATGTTTGCAGGAGCTACTCGAGAGTACTCCAGGAATAATTTCTCTTCAGGAGGAACATTAGGTATCATGAAAAGGGAGTTAGGTACATTGCTATATCTCAAAAATGATCTCCTGAGCTACATGGGTAAGAAAATAAACACCTTATATACACGTAAGAAACAAGAAGAGGCTGAAAAAGCATTTGCTATATTTTTTCTTAATTGTCAGAGAAAACATAGTAATGAGGAATGCCCTTATAGCAAAACAAAAATTTATTCTTTGGAAGATGCTAGTAAGGGAATTGCATTATGACCTCTTCCAACAAATATAGAAGAAGTGGAATTCGATGAATAACCTATTTACTATATTGCCCCATGGAGGCCTTGGCCTCCACATGCTATACCTCCCATGATGAATGAACTTCTTACACCTCCTAGTGTAGGGCCTAGTGGACAATCTAGTTCCTTCCCATCTCAACCAAGATGGTATGGAGGGTGGAAGCTACCTCCAACTTATTCACAATGGAAAATCCAATACCCATATGCCCCTCAACCTTGGAAACAAGTGTGGAGGATGCCACCATCACAATTCACACAATATCTTCCTTATCCTGCACCTCCCATGGTTACTCCCTACCAACCACTACCATAATTCTTGCCATCAATACTACCATCA
>VDFB02049968.1:0-17418 GCA_007258455.2 Sequoia sempervirens | reverse complement strand
ATCTCACATTGTAGCTAAAAAAACATAACACTTAATAGAAAGGTGTCCCTCTCTATGCAAAACCATTAGCTTTGATACCAAATGTTGATAAATAAGGTGAAACTACTACAAGAATAATTTATACAAGTGTATGCAAATCTAAAATTTAGTTCTTGAAACAAATGTTGCCATAATATTATTGTGATTGTCCTTTTTCCAACAATAATATTTTACATGTAATGAGTAAATTTATAATCAATATGATTAATAGTTACATTAGTTTTTTTGAATTTATAATTAATTAAATTAGAGGTTTTGTATAGAACAACTTCATAAATATATTTAAATAATTATAAATAGGGAAAGAATATACAAACAAACTCAATTTATTTAGTGTAAGTGTAAAATATATCTATTAAATATTTATTGAGAGGGTTGGTCTATTCTCTTGCTATTTGATCACGATATCAAGTTATGGCACACTCAGAGAGCCTATGTAAGAACATAGTTTATGCCTATCCACATCATACCTACTTGCATAAAATCCTTGGCCAAGAGAATCTCAAGTGTACTTTGTACCCCAAGTTGGACAAACTTTATGATGTAGGAGCATCCCTGGTTGTAAAGCAATCATGTATCAACTAAAAACATTTTTTCTTGCACTTTAGTCTGTAGTTGTCTCAATAGTTTCTTTTGCATTTTACCACTATATCATTTCTCAGCTTGTGCAGTAGGATATAAGTTCTACATGAGGTCATCTACAACATATCTATATTTAAGTTGATTTGCATTCATTTGTAGAAATTTATCGCTCTCAAAATTCACTATCATTTCTCAATGCATTTGGGGCCAACCTAATCCAAGATTTAGTGTGCAAACCTATTATGGAGCATACAAAGCTTAATGAAGCATCATACAAGCTTTTTAGGTCCCAGGGGAACTTTCTTAGAGATCCATAATTCATTTCATTTACCAACGGATTATCTTTTCATGTTTGAGGCCTACCTACATGCTTGCTCATTCATTAGGGTTGTAAACCCTTGAGGCTGACACAGACCATGTTTAGATCTAGAGATTCATATTTAAGATCACTTTGTAATCATTTGGAAAGGATACAGGGAGTTAATAAGGTAAATCATTAGTAGTAGTTCACAATTCGATCCAACCTTCTAGGCTGTGGAATGTAATAAGGCATTGTGCCAATTGTCATATCTATAAATTCCCTTGCAATAGGTTTGTGATCCCTAGTTATTCTACCTATAAGGCATATGATACATGTAATATTTCCAATTGTTGATTCAATAAAGATCTATGTTTGTTGAGTATTTCTTGTGTTATTTTCCACTGTGTTGACTCTAACCTGCATGGTTGGATAGTCCTTTCTCGACCCTCCATCCATGACTACACCAAGTGGTATTAGAGTTTTCATGTCCTAAGAAGGAATCCCTTGTGGTGAAAAAATCATTGACTTGAGGTAGACATGTGCTTTCAACCGATCATCGACTATGAGGCAATTGAAACCCTTGTAGCTAGATCACTGAATTGAGGCAGTTGCACTAGATCCAAGGAGAGAGATGTTGCCAAGGAGATTTCCTGCTATGACAAATGTTGTTGGATGATTGGATGAAATGTTAGAGATGATGTGAGCAATGAGAGTTCAGTTAGATGTTGTAGAAGAAGATAGAAGAGGAGGTCTAAACCTTAGACATGCGGATGAAAGTGATGATGATGAGTTAGATCATGTTGCGAATCACAATGAAGAAAAACTAGAAGAAGAAGAAGAATAAGATTCAGGTTAGTTAAAAAATTTAAAAGCTATTTTCAAGACTGGTAAGTGACCTAGAATTGAAATTCAAAATTATGTGAGAAATTTAAACCCTGAGGAATTGATTGATTGGATCAATGATATGGAGATACTTTGAATATGAGGAAATTGAACACTCAAAAAGAGTGAGATTTGTAAAAACTAAGCTAAAAGGACATGCAACCATATGGTGGAAAGAAGTGTAATTGGATAGGAATAGGAAAGGAGAAAATCACAAAGTGTTCTATAGGATGGTGACAAAGCTGAAGAATCAATTCATACCTGTTGATTATGAGATTGAATTATTGAAAAGATTGTAAAACCTGAGGCAAAAGGAGAAATATGTGAATGATAACATTGAAGAATTTTTTAAGATGATCATCAGGGCTAGTCATAGTGAAGCAAGAAAAGAGAAGGTTGCATGGTACATCAATGGACTAAGAACAAACATCCAAGAACAATTGACCTTGGTGAAGATGACATCAGTTAAGGAGGCATACCAGTTTGCGTTGAAAGTAGAAGAAAAGTTGAACATGAAATTTGAACAAAAGCAAAGAAGTGCAAGAGGAAGATTCTAGAGGAGTGGATCCCAATCCAGAGAGAGGAAACCATTTGTAGAGAAAAACAAGGATGGAAAACCCTACCGCAGTGAAGAGAAGGACAATAATTTATACCGCAGAGGAAGAGAGGATACACATTTATACTACAATGACAGAGGTCATAATTCCTATCGTAATGATGGATATAGGAGAGATGAAGGAAGATCTAAGAAGAAACCATTCAGAGGAACCTGTTTTAGGTGTGGAGATGAAGGACATAGATCATTTGAATGTCATTAAGGAAGTACCATAAAGAGAACTGAGCATACCAAAAGAGCAGCTTATGTGGATGAAGAACCTATTGGATCCCCTAATTCAGTTAGGAAACATAAAATAGGTGAATCATTGGTGATGAGGAGAGGTTTGATGTGTGAAGAAGTGACTGAGGAACCACCACAAAGGAAGAATTTGTTCATAACAAGATGTAAATAGGGAGGAAAGGTATGTAAAATTATCATTGATAGTGGGAGTACTGATAATTTAGTTTTAGAAGAGATGGTAACCAATTTAAATTTGAAGAGATTGAAACATCCAAATCCCTATAAGATAGTGTGGATTCAAGATGAACATAAGATCTTAGTGAATGAGTAGTTTTTGGTGAAATTTCATATAGGATAATATCATGATGAATTATTGTGTGATATTATGCCTATGGATGCATGTCATTTACTGTTAGGAAGACCATGGTAGTATAATAGGAAAGCAATTCATAATGGGAGGAAGAATACCTATACTATGACTTCAAATGGAAATATAATTAAATTGATACCTTTGGAAGAAGAGGACAAAAGTGAAGCTTGTGGTATTTCCAAACTATGTTTGGTAGATGGAAGGAAGCTTTTGGAAGGAGTGAGGCATGAAAATATGTGTTTTGTATTGATTCCAAAGAAGTGTGTAGTAATCATGAAGTAGAGAATTCCACTACAAAGGATGAAGATCCACCACAGAAGGAAGTAGTCGAATTGTTGATATAGTATGAGGATATCATTTTAGAGAATGTACTAGATGGATTGCCACCAGTCAGGAGCATCAGTCATCATATAAATCTAATACTGGGAGAAATTTTACTTAACAAAGAAACACATAGGATAACACCTATAGAGAATGTGGAGTTGAACAGATAGATACAAGAGTTATTGAAGAATGGATTGATTAGAGAGAGCTTGAACCCATGTTTGGTACCTACTGTACTTGCACCTAAGAAATATGGAGAGTGGATAATGTGTATTGATTCAAGAGAAATTAATAAGATCACAATCAAGTATAGATTCCCATTTCCAAGGATGGATTACATTATGGACTATTTGAGTGGAACAAAATATTTCACAAAGATTGAACTAAAGAGTGGATAACATCAAATCAAAATGAAATAAGGAGATGAATAGAAGACTGCATTCAAGACTAATGAAGGATTGTATGAGTGGTTAGTGATGCCTTTTACATTAACCAATGCACCTAACACTTTCATGAGGTTCATGAATGAGGTACTAAAGAAATTATTGGGTAAGTTTGTTATTGTTTATCTAGATGATATTCTAATTTTCATTAAGACCAAAGAACAAAATTTGTGGCACATCAAACAAGTATTACCAAGGTTGAGAGAAGAGAAGCTGTTGATAAATATCAAGAAGTGCAGCCTTATGAACACAAAGTTTGTACATTTGGGATTTGTCATTTCTACTAAAGGTTTTAAGATGGACCTTGAGAAGGTTAGAGCAATTTTTGATTGGGATACACTGGTGAACATTGGAGATGTAAGATCATTCCATGGATTGGAAAGCTTCTACCAAAAATTCATAAGCAAATTTAGTAGTATTTGCACACCTATGATAGAAACAGTGAGAGGAGATAGGAAAGACTTTAAGCGGACATACAGAGCACAAATAAGTTTTGAAATGTTGAAGAAAAAGGTGACAAAGCAACTGATGTTAGCATTTCCTAATTTTGACATAGTATTTCAAGTTGATTGTGATGCTAGTGGAAATGCAATAGGAGCAGTACCGAGTAAAGAAGGAAGACCTATAGCTAATTTGAGCGAAAAGTTGAATGATGCTAGAAGAAGATATTCAATTTATGATTATGAATTCTATGCCATAATTCAAGCCTTGAAGAAGTGGAGACATTATTCATTGCCTAAAGAGCTTGTGAGCTTGTGTTGTACACTGATCATCAAGCCTTGCAGTATTTGAATAGTCAAGGAAAGTTGAACAAGAGGCATATGAGATGGGTGGATTTCTTGCAGAGATTTAAATTTGTGTTGAAGCATAGAGTGGCAAGTCAAACAAGGTTGTAGATGCATTGAGTAGGAGAAGGATTCTGCTGACAAGAATGAAGATCAAAGTATTGGGTTTTGAAGAACTGAAACATATGTATGAGGATGATCTATATTTTACCAATGCTTTCCATGCATGTAAGGAACCAATAGCGATGGATAGGAGTCAATGGTTGGACTATTTCATTCATGAAGATATTTTGTTCAAGGGAAATCAGTTGTGTATTTCGAGGAGTTCCATGAGGGGAAATTTGATTAAGGAGAAGTATAGTAGAGGACGAGTAGGAAATTTTGGGATAGACAAGTGTAAGGTAGGGGGACCTCCACATGCAGGCCCCAAGTCACGGAGGGCCAAGATGCGGAAGGCTTCCCTAACTTCCCTCAACTTAATGGGATGTTTAGGGTATGAGGATGAGAATGATTAGGACTATAAATCCCTACAACGTCTTTGCAATCCTGAGATTCGAAATAGGGCTAGGTGAGCTGATTTTTGAGCTCAACATTATATCTCAGATAGTTCTATGTCCGAGGACAAGAGCACAGTTCTGGGATGACAACGTGACATGCTAGCATCTCTTAGGTGCGCTGGAGTCTGTACGACTAGAGGACCGAAAGAACAATGTGAACTTATCAGAAAACAAGTTAGCAACCTAGCTAGAAACTTCTAAGAGAGAAACATAACACTATAAAATATGAGAAATATAAATAGAGGTGATAAAGTAAATATACCAAAGCTAGGGTGATGAAGATGATTTCATAGAAGAGCCTATTTTCCAACTAGCTCCATAAAGCACGTACACCTACACACAAAAAGAGAGACAAATGTTGGGTGGTTGTATAGGGGCCTACCTCAGTCAGACCCCCGTTTAGGTGTTTCCACCTCCATAGAAAACCAAGGAAGTGAGATAAAGAAATAACGTAGTAAAGAGCACAAAAGCACTACAAAACAGTAAAGTGCTAACTCAACCAAGTGATAGAAGGAAAGAAAGGGAAGCTTACCACCTCCACCAAGAGCACTCAAGGCTGCTTGGGGGAGAAAATGAGAGTACTCGAGCCTTTGTTGTGATGGTGTTTCATTCCCAACTTTCTCTACCAAAGTGATGGAGTGTTGTGTTTGCTACAATGAGGTGCAAGTATGTTGCTTGAGAGCTTGAAAGTTGATTGGGTAAAACTGTGGTTTGAGATTATGATAGAATTTTGTGTTTGTATTTGGTTTATGGAGTCCCTTAGTTTCTACCTAGATGTGTCAATCCAGGGTCATAAACTAATGAAAGGTATAGTGGCTATTTGCTCAAGGGATGAAGGTGATAAGTCAAGTGGGAATGTATGCATATACAAGTCTAAATAAACCAATAAAGATTAAAGCACAGTTCCTTAAATTTTATTAAAATAGAAAGACCTATTTTAAATTCTTATCTACTCCAACAATCTTAACTCAATTCTACTAATACATGCTTTATCTCATAACATTATTAATAGTGATAAAAAAACCAGAATTAATTACTGAAATCACACTAATATAATGCAGGCAACAAGATACAATAAGCCTAAAAAATTATTTGCAATGTTTCTAAAACAAATTATATACCATTGTCATGTTTCTATCCTGCGGCCTGTGTTCATACCAAACATTAGTAATACTTAAATTGCTTCACTCTTTATGAATATAATTGAGACTCATTCATTACCATGTGCATACTATGTTATTAATATTAATGAAGATGCACACAAATCAAATCACGACTAATACACAGAACAAACACAAATAATAATACCTCACACAACAGTAAATAAGATAACTCCAAGCAATGGCAGGGAGCGGGCCCTTTCCCCCAACCATTTGAATGGAGTGGAAATGCTAAGATACTCATAGCTTAGTCTTTCAACAATGCTATGGATTAATTCAAACTTGCAAAACAAAAAAATTAGGATGTTCTTATGCTCGCAGAAGAGCATATATAAAAGTCTTAATACAAAACAAAGTGCTTAGAATATCATGTCCATCGATCATACGCGGATAACAAAATGTTTACCAGCATATGAAAAATAGTAATATGGCCTACAAACTACTATTTTTCAAAAGCTATTAACCGATATCAGTCCTAGTCACTAACTTATTAGCTAAGACTATACTAGGAGACAACCACCGAATGAAAACCAGTAAATCACATGGAAATTATTGTCTTCATGCTTCACCCATTTTTAACCTATTTCACACAACCACCATGATTGGTGCTTATAAACAGCTGATTACCTAAGAGTTTGCATATAATTTATATTATATGGATTCACTTTTATTCTAACAAATATTATGGCAATAAAGGAACAATAGGCCAAAGGGGTAAACTATTGTGGACACAAAACTAGGAAAACCATGATAATAATTAAGACAACTATTGACCTCATCATCCCCCCCAGCTGAAGACATTGCATGTCCTCATACAATATACTCTGACTTAAGATGATTTGGTTGTCCACTGTTGCATTGTAGTCAAGATCTCTTTACCCCACTGGTCTCTTAGACTCTGGATAATCTGCTGGTGCTCAACCTTCGAGATGTAATCAGTGGAAACCCTTTGTTCCATTTCACCTTTTAATTCATTGACCTTTTCTTGGTGATGCTCCATAGTCATGCATTTCTCAGCAATTTGGTCCTCCCATGACTCCTTCAACTTGTCAATTTTGTTCCTATGCTCTATCAAAGTGATATACCCTGGTATAACTGGTGTGAATTGTGTAGCCATTTGTTCTATTTGATCCTTCAAATGTTTAATCTCATCCTTTTGTTGTTGATTGGCATCTAGGGCTTGTTGCAATTGTGGCTGAAGAGTCAGTACTTGGGCTTCCAATCTTCATACCTTAGCTTGCAAATCTCTAATTTCCTCAATAGAGTATTCTTCACTCTGGGAGATGTCATGAGAATGTTCCCCTGAATTTTGCATTTCTTCATTTGGTTGTTCTTGTGAAGGGGTTGCAGAAGGACTAGATTCTTGGTTATCTGCATCCATTTCTTGACTTTGTTCTTTAGAGCTTACAGATGGTTCTAACATGTATTCATCCTCCTGTTCCTCAGAGGAAGTCTAAGATACTACATTTCTTCCCATTTTCTTTTGGCAATTATGGTGTCGTAGTTCTTGACTCACCCTATCTTTCCCTACTTTCTTTGTGGCCAGGATTTCAACATCTGGTTTAGGGTTTCTTGGTTTACTATGCAAGCTGCAGAGGCCAATTTTTGCAAGCCAGTGGTTGCTTCTAGAAGTTTCTGCTTGAACCTAGTGTTGTAAGGCATTACAATTGGATGAGTGCTAACCTCACTAATAGATTTATCCTTCCTGGTATAGGGCCGTGACCCACGGCTTGTCCATTTTGTTTCATGAGAATGCTCAAATTCTTGACTATGATTCTCATTTTCACCTGCATTATGGGGGTTTACAGTTTGTGGGGTTGAAGAAGGATCTGACCCTATCTCTTTTGTGAATTCATCCCAAATACCCGACGGGACAGAATTGGCTAAACCCCTTTAAACAATTAGCTTGATCAAACCGTGGTGAGCCAGGGAATTGTTGTGACCTTTTTGGAATTCTAAGCTCATCTTTTTAATGGAATGGAAAAGGTAGTATGGCAGATTAACCAACTCATAATGGTGTAAATGACAAAACAATAAAAAATGGTGGGAAAAAACATAGGCATACCTTCCTTATCTTGTGATATACTACATAACTACCTTGGCAATGTTAGGCTAATGTGTAGGCAGAGAGGTCCATATGGTGCCCTGGTTGGGAGTCAACTACAATTCCTCACCCTATCACAGGAACCTCTAGATTTGGAGCTAAAGCATGACATGCTTGTTTGTGGCTGCAAGAAAATATTCATCCCCCGTTTCTAGTAACCCTGTTACTTCTGCTATGATTTGAGGTGTAACAGACAAGGAAAGACCTCGAACCATCATGGAATTATTGACAACATCTAATGCCATAGCAAATTCGAGAGCCACCCCATCATGATACCCGCAGAGCTTTTTGAAAAGAACATGCCATCCTACGGTTGCAAAGACGCTATATACTATTGTATTGGCTTTAACATTCTTCATATCCTTTGGCTCCTGGCATCGATGAATACCTCCCATGGTAGAATAATTAATAGGAAAACTTGGCAAGATTTGTTGACAATAATGAACTTTTAAAAATGAGTTTACAATTTAAGCGGGTTGCCTTGTTGGAATAATCAATGGATGGAATGGCGACAGGGTATGCCATGACCAGGGGTAATCATGTGACACAACACCCCCCAACTAAATGTACGAAACTGTTCGCAGTTTTCCATAATAATTGCTAAAAATGAAAGAAAACCAATATAAAAGAAATGACATACAAACCTCGGCCAGATTACCGTTAAAGCACATCGGCAGGAGTTAGTGAGGAAACGACGATGGATGATGAGGATGCCTGCATGATCAGTCAAGCCAACCAATGATCAACACCAAGGTAGCCATCGGGACGATGACATAGGAGACGAAACCTGGTGGAGAGAAGATGGCACGTGACTGGAGAATGGGAGATTGTGCAAAGATTTGAACACGATGAGAAGGTGATAGGGATAGGTCGCACAAACAAGAGGAAATGATTGGAAGTTGAGTGGCAGTGGAACCAATGCTAGGGTGGCGTGGGAATGAGGGAGGCTGATGTGGCAGGTGTTAAGGTGTGGAGGGAGGGAAGGCTATGGGGTAGGGTGGGGATTATGTGGTGGATGGTAAGGGGTTTAGGGGGTGTATGGGGTAGGTGGTAGGGTTTGGCGGTGGGGCCAGCTATGGGGTAGGGTAAGGGTGAGGTGGCGGTAGGGCTGACTATGGGGTAGGGGAAAGGGTGAGGTGGCGGTGGGGCCGGCCTGGTATTTTTTATTTTTAATTTTTTTAAAATAATTTTTTTCTACTTTTTTTTCTATTTTTTTGTTTTTTTTTTTGTTTTTTTTCAAATCATTCTTGGAGGAGGCCAAAAGGAACGACAGTGAGTTCCTTGGCTACTTCCAAAAATAAGGCTTCCTTGGAAAGAGGCTTTTTGTAGAGCTTCAGTCGATGACCATTGATGAGGAGACGTCTACGTTCGGAGTCCATGGTATAGAGGCAGACAATGCCATTATCATATATTGTCTCAATCTCGTAAGGTCCAAGCCATCGCATGTGAAACTTTCCTTTGAATTCCTCAAAGTGTGAATCATACAAAAGCGCCCAATCACCAAGTTGAAATGATCGGTGTCGAATGTGATGGTCATTCCATAAAGCACATTGTTTTTGGACAACCTCAGCGTGAAAGAGTGCTTCTTGGCACATTTCATCTAAGGAGTGTAGTTGATCAATGCATTCTTTTTGGGCATCAGAAAGACTCATTCCCAATTGAAGTTCAGTGCGGAGGGTCTTGATCTCAAACTCAATAGGAAGAACTGCTTTCTTACCATAGAGAAGCTCATAGGGGTTCAGACTAGTGGTGGTCTTCCATGTTGTGTGATAAGCCCACACAACTTTAGGAAGTTGTGCAGCCCAATCACGCTTATGAAGAGCGACTGTCTTGGTCAAGATGTTCTCAATTTTCCTATTGGTGACTTCCACTTGCCCATTGGCTTGAGGATGATAAGGTGTGGACTTGTGATGGTGAATTTCATACTCTCAAACCAAGGCCAAAATGAGTTTTGATTTGAATTGCGGGCCCTGATCCATTGTTATTTCTTGTGACACCCCAAACATTGTGAAGATCTCATAATACAGGAAGTTTTCTACCTTTGTATCTCGGGCATGCTTCAAAGCTACCACTTCGACCTAGTTGGTGACATAATCTGTACATACAAGGATGTATTCCTTGTTTCTTGATGGCGGGTTGATTGGGCCAACAAAATCCAGGCCCCACTTTTCAAATGGCTCTATGGGAAATTGTGGGTGTAAGATCATCTCATCGGAGTGTGTAGGGCGGTCCATACACTGGAACTTGTCACAATGATGAACATAGCGCTTACAATCCCTATGGATTGTAGGCCAATAGTAGCCTACAGTGAGGATCTTCTGAGCAGTCCTTTGAGTAGCAAAATGTCCTCTACATGGTTTTGTATGGCATGCACGAAGTATATCAAAGACATCATCTTTGGGTACACATTGCCACATGATATTGTCAATGCAGGTGCAAAAAAGCAATCTGTTGATCCATGTGTACTGCCCATTGAGTCCAACCAGCTTCTGACATTCCCTTGGAGAAAAGTGTGGTGGAAACTTGCATGTGACTAAGTAATTTGCAATATTGATGAACCATGGACTCTTTACTAATATGGAAAAGAGGTGTTCATCTAGAAATGCATCATCAACTGGAGTGGGTTCATTGTCCAGTTCCTGCAACCTGGATAAAAAGTCTACAACTGCATTTTCTCGACCAGGCTTATCAAGTATAGTTACATAAAATTATTGAAGTAAGAGAAACCATCTAATAAATCTATCAGTGACAACAAGTTTATTCATTAAAAATCAAATTATTAAATGATATATATGAACAAACACCTTGTAGCCATTAATATAATGACAAAATTTATTAATTACATAAACAATGGCTAAAAACTCCTTTTTAGTTACTGTATAATTTTCCTCGGCTCCGATGAAGTTCTTACTGATGTAGTAGATGGAGTAGAAAACATTGTCTTCCTTCTATCCAAGCACGACTCCCATAGAGGAATCTAAGGCATCAGTATGGATATGAAAAGGCAATTCCCAATTTGGCCCTCGAAGTACTGGTGTGGTTACAAGTTTGGTTTTAATCGCTTCGAAGGCTTCTTGACATTCTATTGTCTAGGTGAAAGCTACATCCTTAGCTAACAAGGAAAATAAAGGAGATGCAAGTTTACTGAAATTTTGGATAAACCTTCAGTAATACCCTGCATGGCCAAGGAAACTACGTACATCCTTTTGACTAGTTCACATAGGCAGGTTTTTAATAAGTTGGATCTTCTTGGGGTCCACTTGGATACCTTTAGAGGAGATGAAATGACCAAGCACTGTGCCTTCCTTCATAAGCATGTGACATTTTTCATGGCTTAATGACAAATTAGTATCTATACATCGTTTAAGCACTTTTTCTAAAAAAAATTAGCCTCCTCATAAGTATTACCATGTACCATGAAATCATCCATATAAACTTCAACACAATCATTTACAAGGTCAGCAAAAATACTTAACACTGCCCTCTGAAAGGTAGCGGGGGCATTGCACAACCTGAAAGGCAAGACATTATATGTGAAGGTGCCCCATCGACATGTGAAAGTAGTCTTGTCCTTATCCTCTGATGCTATGCGAATTTGATTATATCCGTTAAATTTGTCCAGGAAGGAGAAAAATTGCTTACCTACAAGAGTATCCAACACTTGATCAATAAAGGGTAATGGAAAGTGATCTCTTTTTGTAGCTTTATTGAGAGCTTTGTAATCAACACAAATTCTCCACTTACCATTATTTTTGGGAACCACAACCAGAGGAGACACCCATTGACTATCTGAAATAGGATATATAAACCCAACATTTAACAATTTTTGTTATTCTTCTTTAACTATTTCATGCAAGGCGAGATTAAGTCTACATTGTGGTTGCCTAATTGGATGACTACCTTCCTCAATATAAATATGGTGCATGTATGTGTCTGGATGGATGCCACACATATCTTGGTATTCCTAAGAAAATGCATCTTTATTATTTCTAAGCATGGCAATAAGGTCTTGTATTTGTTCAGGGCTTAAATGTGGATTGGTATTGAGTGTGCGACTAGGTAAGATTTCCATGGCTTCTGATGAGGCGAGTGAATCAATGGCTAGAACCTGTGAATCAAGATTCCTTGAAGAAAAAAATGGATTGTATAGGAAATGGTGAGGTAGCAGTTGATGTAATGTGATGAAGTGTTGAACAAACTGTGAGCTGCCTACTACTAATGGAAAGCTCCCGAAAGGACAACGTGTATTTACACCTGAAGGAACCAAATTTTCTAAGAGTTGGTTTGACTCATACCTATTCTGGAGCAGTTTAAGGAGAATATTATCCTCTATGAGTTTTGCAATGTATTGTGCTTGCTCAGTTGTCAGAATGGGTAATGACTCATCTAGGTCACTATCGACCCAAACTGCATTTTCTATTTCTAGTAAGGGTTGTGTAGGTGGATATAGAGTCAACTGTTTTGTTTGCTCCCCATTAGAAATAACCATATTACCTGGCCGAAAATTGATAAATGCATTTGTAGCAGCTAACCATGGTCATCCCAAGATCAAGGGGTATCCCCCAGCTTTATTTTGGGCTACAAAATCATAAAGTCAATTGGATATTCCCACAAATCGATATAAAGAATTACATCCTCAATCATACCTTCTGGTTTGACTAAAGAACAATCTTCCATTTGGAGAACTGTGGGAGTGGGTCTAAGTCCTTCAAGTGCTAATTTTTCTTTTGTTTCATTTGTCATGACATTAATGGCAGCACCCAAATCAATGAGTGTATTAGGAATAGTAACCTTACCAATGCTTACATCGATGATAGGGCTCCCTGGATCTGAATATTTAGGAATAACTAAATTTTTGAGCATAAGGTCTGCCAATTGTCTGATGACTTGTATGGTCTTCGGGTCCTGCTTCTTCTTTTTCTTTCGAGTGCATAACTCTCACACTATCTTGGTGTACACTGGAATGTCTTTTAAGGCCTGCAATAAAGGAATTTTGATATTAACATTATGAATCTCATTAACAAGATCAAATTCGGGTTGCCAAACCTCCTTTTGTACTGGCTCTAATTGAAATCTAGTAGGAAATGGGGTTCTTTGACATACGCATCTTCAGGTTCATCATTAATTTCTGTGATAGTAGGTCCCTGAAAAGCTTTTCCTGACCTCAACTGAACTCCTTCCACCTCTACATTATTGATAGGATAAGTAGGATAACTTGCCACCTCATTATTATATATAGGTTGTGTTGCCTTATTGTTGGGATTTGGATTCAGTTGGGTTGGCATTGATGTGGGCTTTGGAGGTTGAGGTGGATCGGTTGATTGGTTTGAAGATGGTGGTATAGGTGGGAGATATTGTTGTGGCTGCTGATATGGGTTAAGAATTGGGGGAGATGGAGGTCGTGTTTGTGTTGGGTATTGTTTCTGATATGGTGGGGGTTGTGGCATTTGTCGCCTCCATGCATGTTGCCACGGTTGTGAAGCATACTGATATTGTGGCATCCATTGAAGGTTAGCAGGAGGTTATTGCCAACCTCTGTACCATCTAGCCTGATTGGAAAAGGAATTGGTTTGGATAGATCCTAGGGTGAAATAATCATTTAACATTCCAGGTTGCATTGATCGAGGTGGAAAAGGTCACCTAGGGGCCATATAGTAGACAGGTTCTTCAGAATATCCCATATCGGTCATATCTACGGGAGGAGGTCTTAGGGTAGAGCTCTTACTGGCTTCCTCTAGGGATGAGATATTTATCCTATTATAAGGGAAATCTTCACTACCATGTTTCTTCCTACATATAGGAAAAAATACTGCTAAGGCCTTTTCTGCCTCCTCTTGCTTCCTACATGTATACAATGTATCTATCTGTTTACCCATGTGACTCAATAAATCAATTTTAAGGTCTTTGAGTAAATTAGCTATCTCACGCTTTGTGATACCTGTTGAAGTTCCTATAGAATGCATCTTGCCTAGAGAGTTCCTTCCCGAGGATTGAGACCTGGAATAGTTCCTACAAATATCACAGATATCGTCAAAGTCCATCTTAGAAATATTCCCTTTACCTATTAAATTTAATGCTTCCATGACACCATCCCTTATGCCTTTAAGAAACAACATTTTAACAATATCATCATTCAACCCTTGTTGATGACATCGTTGGAGACTGAACATAAAGTGTTCAAGATAATCTTCCACGAACTTGTCTTCCTTATATGGCATACAGAAGAGGTCATTCTAGTTTTCCTTGGTTTTACAGTATTCCTGGCACTTGTCCAAGAACAGATTCCTCATGACATTCCATGTCCTAATGTTCCTGAGGTTCATAAACCAATGCAGGGTTGCATCCTTCAATGTGGCTGGGAACAGTTTGAGCTTCTATGCATCATTCTGATAATTATAACTGTTGCACAAAACATCAAATTCAAACAAAAACATGTTAGGATCCTCGGTAGAAAGGCCATGAAAAATAGGTAAAGTTGAAGGTGGAATATTCTTCATAGGGGCATCTCGCTCGGGATATGTGATAGGAAACTCAAAAGTAACCAGATCATTATTGGCCAATGCCCTATTACCATTGTTGTTGTTGTTATTTTCATCATTTTTGTTATTGGGATCAATTACGTTTAATGCCCAAGGAGTAAAATAGGTTCTAAATGGCTCATGTGTTTCTTCTGAGAATGTACCAGCTTTAGCCCCGTAAGACTCTTGGAAAAAAAATTCAACCTTTTTGTGTAATATCTTAGAAGAGCTTGGATGAGTATTTGTGGGTTTCTGAACAATAGTGGTCTCAATAACACACTTCTCAAGATCAAGTTTGGGTAATTCTAATGATTGCAACCTAGTTTTTAATTTCTCCTGAGTTGAGCTACTTCCTTCTACGGATGGTTTTGACTTGTTTTGCAATTCTTCGGTTTGTGTTTCCTCAATCGATGGTTTTGAATTATTTTTAGGTTTTTCGGGTTGTGAACTACTCCCCTTTTCTTTTCTAATGAATCTTCCTCTACTATCCCTACTACGATTCATGCACCTAAATGACTTACAACAACACAAATCAAGAGTACTCACCTAAACAAGGTTGACAACTGTATAGGATTTCTTCAAGACGCACTGGTCCTAACTTAACTTACTACAACTTCACGCCTTTAATACCTTTCCCCGACAATGACGCCAAAATGATTGGGTAAAATTATGGTTTAAGATTATGATAGAATTTCGTGTTTGTAGTTGGTTTATGGAGTCCCTCATTTTCTACCTAGATGTGTCAATCTGAGGTTGTAAACTAATAAAAGCTATAGTGGCTATTTTCTCAAGGGATGAAGGTGATAAGTCGAGTGGGAATGTATGCATATACAAGTCTAAATAAACCAATAAAGATTAAAACACACTTCCTTAAATTTTATTAAAATAGAAAGACCTACTTTAAATTCTTATCTACTCTAACAATCTTAACTCAATTTTGCTAATACATGCTTTATCTCATAACATTGTTAACAGTGATAAAAAAACTAGAATTAATTACTGAAATCACACTAATGTAATGCAAGTGATAGGAGCTATGTATTCGGGCGACATGACCTCTGTGTCCTTGCAACATGATACAATAATCCTAACATATTATTTGCAACATTTCTAAAACAAATTATATACCATTGTCATGTTTCTATCCCATGACCTATGCCCATACCAAACATTAGTAATTACTTAAATCGCTTCACTCTTTATGAATATAATTGAGACTCATTCATTACCACACACATACTATGTTATTAATATTAATGAAGTTGCATACAAATCAAATAATGACTAATACACAAAACAAATGCAAATAATAATACCTCACACAATAGTAAATAAGATAACTCCAAGCAATGGCAAGGAGTGGGCCCTTTCCCCCAATTGTTTGAATGGAGTGGAAACACTAAGATACTTGTAGCTTAGTCTTTCAACAATGCTAGATGTATTAATTCAAACTTGCAAAAGTAAAAAATTAGGATGTTATTATGCTCGTAGAAGAGCATATATAAAAGTCTTAATACAAAACAGCGTGCTTAGAATATCATGTCCACCAATCATACATGGATAACAAAACGTTTACTAGTATTTGAAAAATTGTAATATGGCCTACGACCTACTATTTTTCAAAAGCTATTAATCGATATCAGTCCTAGTCACTAACTTATTAGCTAAGACTATATTAGGAGACATCCACCAAATGAAAACCAGTAAATCACATGGAAATTATTGTCTTCATGCTTCACCCCTTTTTAACCTATTTCACACAACCACCACAATTAGTGCTTATAAATAGTTGATTACCTAATAGTTTGCATATCATTTATATTAAATATCGATTCACTTTGATTCTAACAAATATTATGGCAATAAAGGAACAATAGGCCAAAGGGGTAAACTATTTTGGACACAAAACCAGACAAATCATGATGATAATTAAGATAACTATTGACCTCATCAAAAGTGAGTGCAAGGGTGTGAGAATGAATGCTTGAAGTGTGTAGTGAATTGCTTGAATGCTTAGAGGTTTGAAATGCTTGTTCAAGGAGTGAATTTAAAGAAAGGAATGAAAGAAACGACCATATTCGGCTCAGTTGGTCGAAGGGGGTGTTACAACTTGACTCCAAATGAGAAGTGTAATGCCTCTACATGTTCAACCATAGGAATCTTCCAGGGATGTAAGCACACCATGTGGGACATTTATACATTGCACGGGCATCCCTGAGAGAAACGTCTCCGTCGACGCTCAAAACAGGCACCAAGTGGGATGCAAGTAGCCAGCTTAGGTGGAATTAAGCCTCCAAACTTGGTTTTCTAAAGTAGAAAGAGGCAAAGGGGGAATTTACACATGGGGTGGAAATTCACTCCTATACATTTTTCCCTCACTTTAGCGAGCACGGATACTAATGAGTGCTCGGTAAAGTAGATGAAGGAGAGTGTAAGGTTAGAAATGTATACCTTAACCGTTGAGGAAGCAAAGCACGGTCTGGCATCATCGATGGTGCAGGGAAGACAAAGGACT
>VDFB02049967.1:0-29770 GCA_007258455.2 Sequoia sempervirens | reverse complement strand
TTTGAATGAAGACATTGAAGGACTCTCCGATGATGATGAAGATGTTCTTCTACCAATGTACACTCAGAAAAGAATCAAGGATCAGCCTCTTCCACAAGTTAATTGGGCAAACAAGGAATCTCTTTCAGTTGAAGACAGAACAAGACAAGTCGTGGAGTATAGTAAGGTTTTCTTAGTGCTTAAAAGGAAGAACTCTATTCCAGTAGCAGAGCCGCCAAGGATAATTCCCTCTTCTTCTACAACACAGTCAAAAGGAAAGGGTAAAAGTCAGTCTCAAGATGGCGTCAAAGGATGTAGATCAAATAAAAATGTAAAGAGAAGGTTGGATTTCTCAGGAATAGTCATACAGGAACAGCCTACGGTTGATTCAGAAGTTCCTCTTGACGAGCCCATACCTCAGAATGAAGCAGAGGAGCCACCGTCAACACATGTTCCTGTACCTTTGACGGGTTCGTCACCAATTCATATTGATCTTGATATTGAAGATGATGAAGAGATCGCAGCAGTACCTCCTGAGGAAGTTAGTAAAGATACTACGGTGTCTTGGCTTGAGAACTCCTTAGGAAGGGTTAGGAGAAGGCCTTCATATCAAGTGAGTGTTGATGATCTCGATAATATTTATCAGGAACCTTCTAAGAAGAAGGCAAAGAAGCAAGTTCACTTTGATAGGAATCCTGATAACTAGATTGTTGTAGAGACTGCTGTGCCTCCAGAAGATAAGAATAGAGATGAGGTGAACATGGATGATTTTGTAATGGTCAAGGCTAATCTTGGTAGAAATACCAGACATGCAGATTTGAGTCTCTTCAAAGTCGTATCTGAAAACCTACATGAAAGAGTGCTTAAAGACGGAGAAGACAAGGCCGCCCTCAAGGCTGAAAATCAGCAGCTTAAGCTTTTTATTTCTAACCTTGCTCGTGGTTCTTCCCAAACAACTCAGTTGCTGCCCCAGATCTTAGAGACACCAGTTGATCACCATCAGTTAAGACAGCTGGTCATATGTGGGAAAGAGACTCAGGAGTGGATCGAGAGCTTCATTGTCAGAGGAAAGATCTTGGCTCGGATGTTCCAGTTGAGAGAGAATGCTCATAAACTTCGTCAAAGCATCCAAGGATTTGAACAAACATGGGCTGAAGTAAAACCTAGGCATGAGATTATCATTGCTGATTTAGACACAGCCTACGGTTCAGCAGTTTCAAAGGAGCATAAAAGACAAATCCTTGTTTGGAGAGAGCGTCATGTTTTCAAAGTTAAAACCTATGAGAGGATATCTGAAGAATTCATCGCCTACAGACAAAGGGTGGTTGAAGCTCTCCTTTTCATCAGCGAATTTGTCATAGAGATCCCCTCTCAGTACAGTCTTGAAGATGGTTCTTATGTCGGGCTTGAGGAGGTGCAAAATCAGTTCCAGAACGTTGTTCAAAGTTGCAGCCCAGTTGGCGGAAGGATAGGTCATATTTCAGTGATGTCAGCAAAGTTCAATAAAGCGGCCAATGAGAGTGAAGATTTCCTAAGATCTATTGAAGATGCCGAAGATATTCTTGAAAAGCGGTGTTTTGCTGTTGATGGTATAGATGCACCGAACCGGGACACAATCTCAGACTTCCTAGCGGATGTGATCGAGCTTTAAAGCAGCTTTCTTCTAGAAGCTTTCTTTTCCGCTTTCTTTCTATTCTTGGACTCATCCTTATCCATTCTTTGAGGATAGAAAGAAGATAAGATGTAATAGTTGGCGTTTCCCGCTTTTTCTTTTTAGGTTCTTTTAGCTGTTATCTTGTTTCTAGATTTAGTAATAAAGCTTGCTTTGTCGAAAGCAAGCCCTAGATTGTGAAAGCAAGGAGATTTAGGGTTCTCACTCCCTCTCGGCTTCTATAAATAAGAGCCTTGCTCATTTAGTTTCTTTAACTGTGCTAGTGAGAACAAAACACCGAGCCTATTGTGCCTTCTATTTGTTACTCAAGTATTGTTCAATTGTGTTGTGATAAGCAAATTGTTGAGCCTCTTTAGCCAACTAGGAGTTAGTGTGATTGTTGTTTCTATTGTGTTAAGAATATGATTGCAAGCCTCTTTAGCTGCAATTTCTTGTTCACGCGTTAGAAGGAGTTTTGTTTTAGAGATTTGAGTAATAAAATCATGAGCCCTTTGCCTTGGTCTGTAAAATCCTCGTGATTCGCTATCTATGTTATGCTTTCATGATCTTTATTTCAGCTTACGTTGAAGCGTAGGTGCTCTTGCTTTCGAGAGAGATTGTTAAAGCATTCTCATTTAAAAATCTACCTCGCTAATTTCTAACTTCTCTTTGCTCGCTATTACTTGAGAGGTTAGGAACGCTCATCTGCTAGTCGAAGCTGAACTTCTTTATCGAAAAATCTCAAAGGGCGCTTGTGTTTAAAAAACCTTGTGCCTAAGCCGATCCAAAAAGATAGGCAACTTAGTTTTACTTACTTCTTTCAAACACCATCGCCAGCGAGGGAGCTTCCTCCTAATTTGAAGAGCAGTTTATCTGTGCATAGCTGTCCGTTTTCAAATCCGCATTCCAGAGGTGCGAATTTAAACGCCAACAGTTTTCTGGCGCCCAACCGTGGGGCACGAGGCTTTAAACAACAAAGAAAGCTTAAGCTTTATGTCACGGGTATGACCATCTGGCGTCCTACTGCTCCAGTTCAACAACCTGATCTTACACCTCCAGTTATCCAGCCAAGTTTCCAGATAATTGAAGGAGAGCAAGTGGACATTATCAGCAGCCTGAGAAGTTTCATCTTTGAGAAGAAGGAGACCCCTGCTCAGTGGAGAAACGCTGCTGCTATTCTAGACAAAGAGGAAGAGAAAGCCGATATTGCAGCCGAGAGACCTGTCTTGCCACCACCCGCGTGGGACTAGACAATCCTGGCTTGCATAGTCTATACAAGGAGGAGAACAAGAACAAATCCGCTTTTCCAAGAAGATACTTTCCTTCCACATACGCATCATACAGAAGTTGGAGAATCATCCGACACAGTACCTGAATCCGACACAGTTCCTGAGTTCAACACCGTGCCTGTGTTCGAAGAAGAAGAGTTTGAAGCAATGGGTGATAACCGCAACAACGATGACAACAACAATCGCAATCGAAGAAGAGGTCCCCCACTGCCTTGGGGTGACAATATTGGACCTTTGGCCTTAGGGGCAAATCACGAATTACCTAAGGGGTCAAGAAAGCACTTTCCACGTTTCCAAGGTGATGGAAGTCAACATCCCGATGATCATCTTTCAGCCTTTTCAACGGCTTGCGCTGTTTTGCATGTAGGTCATGAAGATGTTGCTGTTCGTCTCTTTGTTGAGACACTCGCAGGAGCCGCTGCCGAATGGTTCAATCATTTGGGACCCGGTTGCATAACCAATTGGAATACTATGACTGAAAAGTTTCTCGCGAGGTTCAAACCAGCTGAAGATAGCCACCAGTTGTTCGCTCGACTTTCCAATTCAAAGAAGGAGGACAATGAACCAATGAGAGAGTTCGTAGCAAGGTTTAACCGCCTGGTTACTCGTCTTTCATATACACTCAATCCATCGCCTGAGATCCTGTTAAGCAGTTTCATCAATGCACTTCCATCAGAGATAGCCTTTATCATAAGATCGGCGCATGAGACGGAACTGGGAGAAGCACAACAAGGTGCAATAGAAATTGAAGACAACATGATCACCTCAGGAAAGATCAGAGGAGATGCTATTAGACCTTTGGTTCAAAGTTCTGCTGATCCATTACTTCAAAGGGTTGCAAATGAAGTAACTATTCTCAAGAGGCAATTGCCACTTCAGCCGACGCCTCTTGCTCAAGTTGCACCACCACCTGCCTTGCCCGCACCACAGCAGCCTTATCAACCTCAACAGCCATATCAGCCAAGGAGGAATAACTTTCAGCCTTACAACAATTACAAGCCACGAGGGCCACCTCCACCAAGGCAAGCGGCCGACAATACACAAAATGCTGTGTTTTGCTCTTTTCATGATTCCACCGAACATGCCGGCGCATCTTGCCCTGAAAATGTCAGAATGAACGAGATAATGGGATATGCCGAAGCTGCACCTGCACCAAGTTTCGTTCCAACTCCAAGTTCGAATGTTGTCTTACCTCAATCGGACAACTTCGATGGCGACTCCGCAACGGGCTACTTTGAAAGTGAACCCGTTTTTGAAGAACAAGAAGAAGATATTTGTCAGTACTCTCTTGCAGTTAATCCTGAGAATCATACGACTCCTGTGTTCACCAGAGCTCAACATCTGAGGGCACACAAAGAAGAGGAAGAAGAGAGGTTGAAGATATCAAAAGACAAAGAAAGAGAAGTAGCTTCTACTTCAAATATTAAGTCTTCTCAAGAGAACATGAAAGCAGTTGCTGAAGGTTCGTCCTCAGCAAATTTTGACATTGTAGATTCATTGATGAAGAACAAAGTGCAGATTTCTCAGTTAGAGTATCTCCAAGATCATCCAGAGCAAGTGGACCGACTTCTCAAGTTCGTGAAGAAAGGACCTACTAAGCAGCCCACATTGCTCGAATCATCCGTTCCGGCGGAAGACAAGCCTAAGCCCTTCTATATTTCTCTATATATAGGAGGTTACAAATTGAGCAATTGTATCATCGATTCCGGAGCTTCCGACAACGTCATGCCTCTACAAGTGATGAATGCTCTAGGACTTTCGTGCACCAAGACAAAGGACAAATGCTACTCACTAGAGTCCAAGTCGGTGCCGTTGGTCGGTCAATTGAAAGATGCTCAAGTAAGGTTGGCGGCTTGTCCTGAAAAGAAAATCATGATGACCATCCTAGTAGCCGACATTCCAGCGAGCTATGGGATGCTATTAAGCAGAAGCTTTTGCAAGGACCTCGGTGGAGAGATTCAGATGGATTGGTCTTCTGCAAATATTCCGTTAAAGAAAGGAACTTTCAAGCTGGAACCAGAACCCAAATCTCGATTTGCGGTCGTGAAGTCTCAAGATCCTCAAGCTCAAGTTCTATATCAAGAAACGGGTCTTGGTACTTACGCCATGTTGTCGGAGGTTCCTGAAGAAAGTCAAGAGGTCGCATGCATCGTAGAGAAATCAGCAGATGATCCTAAGTTGTGGACTTTGCAGTTCGATGGGAGTTGTTCCACTGCTGGTTCAGGAGCGGGAGTTGTGATAATTTCTCCTGAAGGACAATTATATCCTTTCGCATACCGCTTGCAATTTGAATGTACAAATAATACGGCGGAATATGAGGCGCTTTTACTAGGTCTCAGGAATGCAAAAGATATGGGTATCAAATACCTTAAGGTCGAAGGTGATGCGGAGCTTGTTGTAAAGCAAGTCAGAGATCAATTCAGAGTGAAAGCAGATCGTCTTCGACATTATAGAAATAGGGTGTGGACTGCAATAGATTGGTTCGAAGCATTTGATATCAAGTACATTCCACGTCTGGAAAATAGCAGAGCAGATGCCCTCGCGGTATCAGCTTCACTTTTCATGCCACATTCTGACTTTCGTCAGAATGCGTTTGCCATTGAATTAATATACAGGCCAGCTGTACCTGACAACTGTGACAATTGGCAAGTCTTTAACGATGATGAACACATTAAGGAGTTTCTTGTTATGGGAGAAAATTTCAAGGAATTGTTCTTTGAAGGCAGTTCATCTACTCACAGAGAAGCAATAACAGAAGTTTCTGATACACCAAAGATTGCTGAAGATAAGGAAGTTCCAGAAGAACCAGAATCCAGCATAATCCAGTTGAAAGGAAATAAAATTCCCAAGGGTTTAGTTTCCCTGGAGAATATTTTTGACAGGCATGATAGATACATTCAAGATCAGAGAAATTCAAGTGACAGAACTTCTGCCGAATATCAACAAGTCAATATTGGTACAATTGACAAGCCCAAGCTTGTTAATTTAGGTACATGCTGCACGGCAGAGGAGAGCGAGAAGTTCATTTCTTTGTTCCAGCAATACCGAGATGTCTTCGCCTGGTCATATGAAGATTTAAAAGTTTTTACACCAAGAGAATTGTCTCACACAATTCCTCTTCGACCTGAAGCAAAGCCCTTCAGGCAAAAGCAAAGACACTACAATCCGCGGATTCAAGACACCATCTACGCGGAGATCCAGAAGATGGTGAATGCAAAGATCATCTTTCCGATCCATCATTCCACTTGGGTGTCGAATATAGTTCCTGTGCGCAAGAACGGAGAAATCAGAATTTGCGTCGATTTCAGGAACCTGAATCAATCATCGCTCAAGGATAATTATCCTTTGCCGATCATGGAGCACACTTTACAGACGGTTACCGGTTCAGAGATGCTGTCTTTATTGGACGGTTTTTCTGGTTATAATCAAATAGCGGTAGCTGAGGAAGATCAATTCAAGACGGCGTTCACAACCCCGTGGGGTACGTTTGCCTATGAAAGAATGCCCTTCGGCCTCATCAACGCCGGTGCTACATTTCAAAGAGCCATGGATTTGGCGTTTGGTGATTTGAAGAATAAAGTAATAGTTGTCTATCTTGACGACCTCACTGTTTTCTCAAAGACACGACAAGATCACTTTTCACATCTAGGGAAAGTCTTTGAGAGATGCAGATATCATAAAATATCCTTGAATCCCAAAAAGTCTATCTTCGCGGTGACGGAAGGCAAGTTGCTTGGCCACATCGTCTCCAAGGAGGGAACTCGAATTGACCCAAGCCGGGTTGAAGCTATCCGAAGTTTGTCTCTTCCAACAAGCAGAACAGGGGTACACTCTTTCTTTGGTAAGGTAAATTTCATACGAAGATTTGTACCAGATTTTTCTGAGTTAACTAAAGATATATCTGCTATGATGAAGAAGAAGACAGTTTTTAAGTGGACGGAAGAAGGAAAGAAGGCGTTCGCAGCAATAAAAGAAGCCATCAGTCGAGCTCCAGTACTAGTTCGTCCTGATTTTGAAAAGGAATTTATCCTTTATTGTTATGCATCAGAGTATACTCTGTCTGCCATTTTGACACAAAAGTTAAATGAAGAAACTGAATCTCCGATAGCTTTCACGAGCTGCAGTTTCAAGGACAGCGAATCAAGATACTCTCAGATTGAAAAGAATGCCTATGCGGTGGTTCGAGCTGTAAAGAATTTCAGATTCTATATCCTAAATTCTCACACCGTTGTGTATGTCACAGATCCAGCAGTGAAGAGCGTGTTAACTCAACAGGAGATGGGCTCTAAAAGAGGAAACTGGATCGCGAAGGTTCAAGAGTATGACTTGGAGATCAAGCCGACCAAACTCGTTCGCGGGAGAGGTCTTTGTCAGTTGATGGCGGAAGATGGTGATAAGAAACTTCAAGCTAAAGGTATACCCGAGATTGAACCTGAAGTTAAAGAAGACCTTCCAATGGTCTTGCTGATCGAGTCTTCGGGAGAATGGTTTACTGAGATATGGTATTACCTAACATACGGTGATTGTCCAAATCACCTGAACAAGCAACAAAGGAGAACGCTTAAGCTGAAAGCGCAGAATTATATAATCATCAGCAATGTTTTGTACAAGCGGGGCCTTGACGGAACATTCTTGTTGTGTGTTACCAAAGATCAACAACGGCGCTTGCTGGAAGCTTTCCATAATCAAGCATGCGGTGGTCACTTTTCATCAAAGGTAACAGCTTTTAAAATCTTGCGGGCTCAGTTCTTTTGGCCGACTATGTTCCGCGATGCATACGAGTGGGTACATAAATGTCAGTTGTGTCAGCAGTTTGTTGGCAAAGCAAAGTTAGCAGCCGCTCCTCTCAGGCCAGTTGTTATAGATGCTCCATTTCAGCAATGGGGTCTAGATTTTATTGGTCCTATCAACCCACGTTCCAGCAAGGGGCATATTTATGTCCTTACAGCCACTGATTACTTCACTAAGTGGGTTGAAGCCATTCCTACCAAGCGAGCTACGTCCGAGGTCGTGTGTGAATTCTTAAAGGAAAACATTGTCACACGCTTTGGAGTGCCTCGCAAAATTGTGACAGATAATGCAACATGTTTTCGCCGAGAGCTTAATGGAGTTCTCGCTTTTGATCACAAAGATTACACCATTCATTCATCGCATTATTACCCCAGTGGTAGTCATTGTGGCCGAATCATCAAACAAGAACATTGTCACAATCATTCGCAAGTTGGTTGATTCCAGTCAGCGAACTTGGCACAAGAAACTTTATGATGCTCTCTGGGCCGACAGAATTACTCCGAAGAGAGCCATTGGTACCTCACCCTTTGTACTCCTGTATGGTACAGAAGCAATGATACCCATCACATTGGAGTTGTCCGCCTTGCAGCTGGCGACCTCAGTAGAAGATGGAGAGTTCACAGATCCTGTTCAGAAACGTATCTTGTACCTGACTAAGCTTCAAGAAGAAAGGGAAGAGGTAGTAGATAGAATCACTCAGCACCAAGAGCGGGTGAAGAAAATTTTTGACAAGAAAGCTCGCCATCGAGATTTCGAGGTTGGAGATAAAGTCCTCTTATGGGATAAGAGACATGAGCCCAAGGGAATGCATGGGAAATTTGATTCCTTGTGGCTGGGACCTTTCACAATTCACGAGCTCGCCGGAGAGAACACTTATATTCTCTCGCGCTTGGATGGAAGTCTCCTCCCTCTACCTCACAGCGGGCGGTATCTGAAGCACTTCGTCCCTTCGGGGGTGGAGTAAGTTCTCAAAACTCAATCTTTGTACATATTTTTCATTGCTTTCCGTGATGTGTTTCCCCTTTCCGTGATGTTTTCGTTATGTTGTATTTCCCCTTTTCGTAATAGTCCTGTCGTGTTATAGGTGATTAGGAGTCTTGTTTTAGGTGATTAGTAGGGAAGTCCAACTATTAGGTGATTTTTAGGAAGTCCGGTAATAGGTGATTAAGGAATGTCCTGCAAATTAGGTGATTAGGAAATGATGCTGACTCCGATACCCAATGGACAAGGCACTGGTCTAAGCTCAAAATTCAGAGATTCTATGGTTCTCCTATGCCGAAAGTATCCGCCATGGTCCCCAAACAGAGCCAATGTTGTACCCCAAAATTAAATTTTTTGTTACACTTAGACATTTTGAAGAAATGAGTAATAGTCTTGTCAAATCAGTCAAAAAGGTCAAAATTTGGGTGTGCATGTCTTGCATGGAGGGTTAAAACACAAAATTTTCACCTCGACGATCCGGTCTCCATTAAGAGCAAATTTTAACCTACAAAACCCGATCTCGCTTTTCATCCCTAAATTTTAGGAACCGCTATTTTTAGAAATTTTCTAAATAGTAAAGTTTTCTGTTTTTCTGGTTTCTTTCAACGGATAATCGCAAAATTTTCTAAAAATAGAAAATTTCTAAAAATAGAAAGTTGGTCCGACAAACCAACCGATTTTGATTGGTCTAAAATGTGTCCGTGACAAATGGGTGCAAATAATCTTAAAATATTCGCTTTGCCCCATCGGGTCTATTCAGCCTTTTTCTTAAGCATATCCGGAGTTCTGAGGTCATCAATGGAGGTCATCCGACTGCCAGGCGTCAGTTTTAGCATTCAAAACTTCCAGCAGAAAGTGAAACGATGAACATGCACGAGGATCGAGGAAGAAAAGTGAAAAGTCATGAAAATTTTCTAAGTCTGCTGAGTTTGGGCGCCCCAGTTGGAGAAAGGCGCCCACCTTTTTAGGGCATCAGATGAAGAAATTAGGGTTACGGTCTCCAATGAAAGTTGTTCACTGTTCAGTCGGCTTCGAGATGGATATCCCCGTCAGAGCATCAGATGATCCAGTCTCCGGCAAATTCAAGTTGAAGTCAAGGTATAAAATGAAAATCTGGAACTTGAAGAAGATGAACAAATTGAAAATTTTTCTAAGTCTGGAGAAACTGGGCGCCCCAGTTGAAGAAAGGCGCCCAACTTTTCAAGGGTGCAAACAGAGGAATTTGCAGTAGAAGCTATAACGGGATGTCTTCAGAATTCAACTGGCTTTGCAGTGAGCTATTCAGCACGACAAACGGAGCTCGCAGTCATCAGATTCAAAAGGCTGAACAGAAGGTCCGACGAGAGGTGAAAAGAGAAATTCAAAGCAAAAGTAAAAAAGGTGAAAAATAAACTAAGTGTTGGTAAACTGGGCGCCCCCAGTCAAGATAGGCGCCCAACCTTTTGAAGGGTGAAAATTCACTTTTTGACAAAAGTGTCTCCAGAGGACCCCTTTTCATTTTCAGTCAGCTTCGCGATGAGCACAAACGTTCAGCGATCCGACACTCGGAGCTTAAGATCCAACAAGGTCGCCCGAAGAAGTAAAAGACATGAATAAATTGGAAAATTTTCTAAGTCCGATGGAAGTGGGCGCCCCCCTTGAAGAAAGGCGCCCAAGCTTTAAAGCCTTCAGATGATGGAATTTGCAGAAGTAACGTCCAAGAAGGCCTCGCCAAAATCAGTCTGGCTATCCAACGAAACACTCAGGCAGTCAGTCCGATCAACGTAGCTCCCGGAATCGAAGATTCACCATCAAAGGGAGAAGGAAGAACTTGGAAGGCAGGAAAATGGCTAACACTGGAGAAGTTGGGCGCCCCTAGAAGGAAAAGCCTCCCGTGAATTCGGAGGTCGAAATCAAGTTTTTAGCAGGAGGTGCCTCCAGAACATCTTCAGAATCAGTCCGGCTCCGCAGTGAACCACTCAGCTCGCCTGCCGGGTACACCAATCAACGAGAAATCAGAGGCGAAGTGGCATGTTAAAATGGAGAAAAGTTGAAAAAGTTGAAATTTTGACTAACACTGGTAAAGTTGAGCGCCCCTCTTGGAGAAAGGCGCCCAAACCTTCATGCCTTACAAGATTTTTGAGATTTTCAAAAATTTCAAAATTTGTTTTTGAGAAGAAGATGGCCCAAACTTTGAGAAGCCGATTTAGGGTTTTGAAATAAAAGGTGTAAAAAAGCAGCAAAACCTAAAAATCTAACCCTAAGTCTATTTAACACTTCTTTTCAATGTATTTTTCATTATTTTTGCAGGTAGCATCCAGAGGAGAAAGTTGGAGCAGCAAGTTTGAGAAATTTTTGTGATTCAAGAATCCATAGTTGCTGGTTTTACATCAGATTTTTCAGACCAGCAAGCATAAACCATTGTTCTTTCAAGCTTTTTGTTCCAGAAGATCAAGTTTTTCAAGCAGGAGGCCAAGGCTTTCAATTTTTCAGTCATCTGGGTCTTTTTGCCTCTATCTTCTGAAGAATTTTTCAAGAACTCCATCAAGTTGCAGCAAGTGCTTTTATCTTGCATGTCAGTGAAAACCTTAGTGCATTCATAATTCAACCATCTGGGTCCTTTCCAATCAGTCTTCTGAAGAAAACCCATATCGCAGTTTTTTTCGAAAACCTAGGGTTGGCTGCTTTTTCAATCAAACGTCAGAGTTTTGCAAATCCAATCATCTGGGTCCATTTCTAACGATGTTCTGAACAAAACCCAGATGCCAGCTTTTTTCGGGAAAAATTGAAGAAATTAGGGTTTGCTGCTACCAAAATTCAAGATTTTCAAAACGACCATCCGGTTGTCTTATCACATTCAAGAAAACCCATATCCTCAGAAAATTCTCAAAAAATTGGTCTGAAGCACAAAAATCAGCATTCTAAAATAGAAATTGTTCAAGACTTGTTCCAAACAGTGGCTTAGTTTACCATTCTTCAAGTTTTCTGAAATGGAGTACACTCCTACTGCTTTCAAGTCCGGACCAAGACTTCTTTCACGATTACATCAAAGCAAATCGGTACGCACTTGCATCATGTTAAGCCTGTTCGACTCCACACGCTTTGAGAAGGCAACACTTCAATCAAGAACCTGGTCATTCTCGACTCCTCGCAGCCTATTCCTATATCGGCCAGAGCCTTGAGTTCGTAACGCTGCATTGCTATTACAACCCGCTACTAGGGGAGATCCAACAGATGGCGTGTTGATTTGGTACTTAAAGCCCCATTACGGTTGAAAAGTGTTTGTCCATTCCCCCATGGCCTGAAAGTGTAACTCTTTCGAGGGATGAGTGTGAAAAGATGTGGAATATGCATAAGGACAAATACAGCAAGAAGATTGCCCAGAGATGGATGAAAGAAAAACATAAGACATTGCCCAAGAATGTCGGGCGAGGGGAGATCAAGGACGAAGTTGCCATCATCATCACTTTGCTCAACAGGGTCACTGGTTCCGAGGATGCCACCAAGTTCCAACCTTGGATGTTTTATGCCATACCTCACATTATGAAGAAAACCGAGTTTTATGACCGGCCTACTTTGATTAGTGACTGCCTACATCAACAAATAACAGAATATTTCCAGTTTCATGTATTTCACATGGTGTCATATCTAGTCTATTTGGTGGCCTATCAAGGTCAATTCAGAGGATTGAACACCGAGGGATCTTTGAGCGTTCAACACATATATAATTATTATCCTCAGCTGGAGTTCACAAAGTCGTTGCACCACTACAAAAGGGTGAACGAGGCATTCTTGATGTACACAGTGCGGGACTTAGACAACAAATTGCACGTCCGCATCTCTTCAGTTGCTAGGGCAGCAATGGCGGAGTGGGCGGATTGGTTTATACAGTTTCCTACCTTTACCTATCTCGGGGTCTATGGTTATCTGTGCCCTACCATGTTGCCAAGGTATCCGTCAGACGAGGTCATCTTCATGGAATTCTTGAGGCAAGCTCACTGTGTCCACACAGTCTTGAGAAATAGAAAGAAACCCTCTCTTCACTTTCCATTAGGGTTGGGTATTTATACATGCAGGACTGCTACAGATGCCAGGACAATTGGAGAAGAATTAGATAAATTCGGTCTCAAATCCTACAGTGAGAGGCGGTCATTTGATCCTCATGGTGTCTACGCTGGCCGGTTGGAGAAGAACTACAATCACATACCCGCACTTGAAGATTTTTGGGCTAACTGTGCAGATGAGTTTGAAGTGCGAAGGCGTAGTTACAGCAGGTTGACTCTCCATCAGATGAAAGACTGTTTGAATGAAGACATTGAAGGACTCTCTGATGATGATGAAGATGTTCTTCTACCGATGTACGCTCAGAAAAGGATCAAGGATCAGCCTCTTCCACAAGTTAAATGGGCAAACAAAGAATCTCTTTCAGTTGAAGACAGAACAAGACAAGTCGTGGAGTATAGTAAGGTTTTCTTAGTGCTTAAAAGGAAGAACTCTATTCCAGTAGCAGAGCCGCCAAGGATAATTCCCTCTTCTTCTACAGCACAGTCAAAAGGAAAGGGTAAAAGTCAGTCTCAAGATGGCGTCAAAGGATGTAGAACAAATAAAAATGTAAAGAGAAGGTTGGATTTCTCAGGCATAGTTATACAGGAACAGCCTACAGTTGATTCAGAAGTTCCTCTTGACGAGCCCATACCTCAGAATGAAGCAGAGGAGCCACCTTCAACACATGTTCCTGTACCTTTGACGGGTTCGTCACCAACTATACATCCCGATTACTGAAGATGATGAAGACGCAGTAGCATTCCTCCCCGAGAAGTTAGTAAAGATAATTACTTGTCTTGGCTTGGAGAACTCCTTATAGGAAGGGTTAGGAGAAGGCCTTCATATCAAGTGAGCTGCTGATGATCTCGATAACATTTATCAGGAACCTCCTAAGAAGAAGGCAAAGAAGCAAGTTCATTTTGATAGGAATCCTGATAACGAGATTGTCGTAGAGACTGCTGTGCCTCCAGAAGATAAGAATAGAGATGAGGTGAACATGGATGATTTTGTAATGGTCAAGGCTAATCTTGGTAGAAATACCAGACATGCAGATTTGAGTCTCTTCAAAGTTGTATCTGAAACCCTACATGAAAGAGTGCTTAAAGACGGAGAAGACAAGGCCGCCCTCAAGGCTGAAAATCAGCAGCTCTTTAAGCTTTTTATTTCTAACCTTTTGCCTCGGTTCTTCCTAAACAACTCCGCTTAAGGCCCCGCATCTTAGAGACACTACCGATCACCACCGGGCTAAGATACCGGGTCATATGGGAAAGAGACTCGTGGAGTGGATCGGTGGTTTCCATTGTCGCAGGAAAAGGAGATCTTGGCTCGATGTCTAGCTGGGAGTATCGCTCATAAACTTCTACAAAGCATCCAAGGATTTGAACAAACATGGGTCAAGTAAAAACCTAGGCATGAGATTACTGGCCGCTGATTTACCAGGCCGTTTCACGGTTCGCCAGTTTCAAAGGAGCATAAAAGACAAATCCTTGCATGGAGAGAACGTCATGTTTTCAAAGTTAAAACCTATGAGAGGATATCTGAAGAATTCATCACCTACAGGCAAAGGGTGGTTGAAGCTCTCCTTTTCATCAGTGAATTTGTCATAGAGATCCCCTCTCAGTACAGTCTTGAAGATGGTTCTCATGTCAGGCTTGAAGAGGTGCAAAATCAGTTCCAGAACGTTGTTCAAAGTTGCAGCCCAGTTGGCGGAAGGATAGGTCATATTTCCGTGATGTCAGCAAAGTTCAATAAAGCGGCCAATGAGATTGAAGATTTCCTAAGATCTATTGAAGATGCCGAAGATATTCTTGAAAAGCGGTGTTTTGCTGTTGATGGTATAGCTGCACCGAACCGGGACACAATCTCAGACTTCCTAGCGGATGTGATCGAGCTTTAAAGCAGCTTTCTTCTAGAAGCTTTCTTTCCCGCTTTCTTTCTATTCTTGGACTCATCCTTATCCATTCTTTGAGGATAGAAAGAAGATAAGATGTAATAGTTGGCGTTTCCCGCTTTTTCTGCTTTTTAGGGTTTTAGTTGTTATCTTGTTTCTAGATTTAGTAATAAAGCTTGCTTGCTGAGCAAGCCCTAGATTGTGAAAGCAAGGAGATTTTAGGGTTCCCTACTCCTCTGCTTCTCTATAAATAAGAGCCTTTGCTCATTTAGTTTCTTTAACCGTGCTTATGAGAACAAAACGCTGAGCCTATTGTGCCTTCTATTTGTTGCTCAAGTATTGTTCATTTGTATTGTGATAAGCAAATTGTTGAGCCTCTTTAGCCAACAAGGAGTTAGTGAGATTGTTGTTTTCTATTGTGTTAAGAATAAGTTTGCAAGCCTCCTTAGCTACAATTTCTTATTCAAGGCATGTTAGAAGGGAGTTTTGTTTTAGAGATTTGAGTAATAAAATCATGAGCCTCTTTTGCCTTGGTCTAAAATCTCAGATTTCCGTTATCTAGGTTATGCTTTCATGATCTTTATTTCAGCTTACAGTGAAGTGTGTAGGTGTTTGTTGAGAGAGAGATTGTTAAAGTATTTTTGTCAGAAAATCTACCTTGTTAATTTCTAACTTCTCTTGCTCTGCTATTACTTGAGAGGTTAGGAACGTCTTTAGTCTAAGTTAGTCGTAGTTGAACTTCTTATCAGAAAATCTCAGCTGCGGCGTTTGTGTTTAAAAAACCTTGTGCTCTAAGCTGATCCAAAAAGATAGGCAACTTAGTTTTAGTTTACTTTCTTCAAACACCATCGCCAGAGGGAGCTTCCTCCTAATTTGAAGAGCATGATCCAGGCATAGTGTCCGCTTTCAACCGCATTCCGAGGTGAATTTAAACGCCAACAATCTGCCTTTGAAAGAAGAAAAATCAGCAAGATATTTTTAGCTTTTGTGCAGAACTTGTCTGAGCATAGTTGAGTTTATAGTGAAAATTTGAGTCTTTTAGCATGCAGTATTCTCCCATGGAATTCAGATCCAAGCAATAGATGGGCGGGTTGTTTGCAGCGTCAGGCTGGACGATGTTGGGAAGTGCTCTTCAATACCACCATGGACAAAAAACATCATCATCTCACTCGAAGAACGTGAAAAGGTGTGGTATGAGCAAAAAGACAAGTATTGGAAAAGAGTTGTATAATACTCTTCCATTGAAAAATCAGGAGAAGTGTTAGAAGTATAAAAGTTGTAGAAGAAACGGAGGAATGTCAGAAGATGGTCAACACAGGGTAAAAAGATATGTTGAAGCAAGATGATATATTTATAAAAGGTCATCACTCCAGTTGCAGAGCCGCCGAAGTTAGCAAGATTTGATAAAGTAGCTAAAGATGTCAAATATTTTCTAAGTTCAATTGCAAAAGGCGAGGAAATCTTGGAAAATTAGAATATTGCCTTAGATAGTATCAATGCACTTGACAAAGAGGCAATTTCCAGCTTTCTAGTGGATTTAGTTTCCCAAAATACCAATGGATGAGTTATCTTATCAGGACAACAAAGATCTCCAAAGATAGATTTAAAGCAGCAGTTAACTTGATGCTTTTTCCGAGTTTTCTTGCTATTCTTGTCTCATGCTTATCTATTCTTTGTGAGAGTGAAAAGAATAAAGATGTAATAGTTGGCACTTTCCCTGTTTTTTGCTTTTAGTAGGGTGTTAGATAGTTATCTTGTTTTAGTTTTTGAAATAAAACTTGCACGTTGGAAAGTCTTGTTGTAAAAGCAAAGAGATTTTAGGGTTCCCTACTCTTTTGCTTGTTTATAAATAAGGGCAGCCTTGCCCATTTTTCTTTAACCGTTATTGTGATAGCAAATTGTTGAGCCTACTTTGCCTGCAAGTTGTTATTCAGTGTCTGTTCACTTAGTGTAAGAGCAAGCTTGCATGCTTGCCTTTTGCTGCAAGTTATTGTTCAGTTCTTGTATAATTTGTGTCAAGTGTATTCTAGTTTGATTGCAAAACTATAAGCCTGTTATTGCTACAATCCTGCTGTCCTAGAAGTGTTATCGTTATTTGAAATTTGAGAAAGGAAATCTTATGCCTATTTGTTGCTTTGATCTACTGTCTCAAATTTTCTTTTATATGTTCTGCTTATATAATCTTATTTCAGTTTGCATCAAAAAGTACAATGAGTTTTCAGGTGTGCGTTGGAAGAGAGTTTGTTTAAGTATCAATGTTACCAAATCATTCCTTGTTTACTTCTAACTCTCATGCTCTAAGTTTACTTGAGTTGTTAGAAGTGTCATTAGAGTAGGCCTAATTGTAGTTGAAGTTCTAGAAAAGAGAAATCCTCAGCTACAACGCTAGAGTTTTATAACCTTGTGCTCTTCGCTGAGAACAAAAAGATTGGCAAATAGTTAAGTTTACTTTCTTTAAGCATCATCAACGAAGACGGAGCTTCCCCTCCTAATTTGAAGAGCAGTTTATCTGTGCATAGCTGTCCATTTCTAATCTGCATTCTAGAGGTGCGAATTGAAACGCCAACACAGTCTACATTTCATATTCCAGATTCATCAGAGTTTAGAAGACTTAATACGATAGTGATGATGTACAGGATACATGTTATCCTGAATTTTTGACACGTTTTAAAATTTGGATAACCAATCAAAATTTTCATAAAACTTGAAGGTTTTCTTCTCTATGGCACGCATTACGAGGTGCATAGAGTGGCAAATCTTAGTTTTAGGTTTATAAACCTTTGGGCTACTCTTTTTTCCTCTTTCGTTTCCGTTTTTGTCAATTTCTGAGTCTTTTTCCTCGTCTTTTGGGTCAAAATCGCGTTTTTGAAGTAACTCAGCAAATAGGGAAATTTTGACTTAAAAGCAAAATTGCTAAAGCTCTTAAAAATCCCGAAATTGCTTAAGTGAGTCAAAAAGTCCGAATTTGTTATGAGTGCTCATTTTTTGTCAAAAGTGAAATTGCGTTGGTATCTTAAAAGCCCGATTTGCTTTAAGCAAAATTGTTATTTGATCAAAAGGGTCCGATTTTATTTAAAACATTTGCAAAAGCTTCAAAAAGGTCCGAATTTGTTTTAAATAAAATTGCTAAATGGATCAAAAAGCCTGATTTTGTCATGAAAGGATTTGCGTTGGTAGCCAAAAAGCCCGATTTCAGTTTTTAGTGTTATTTTATGTTGCAAAAAACTTCAGAAAGTCCGACGCCATTCTGGTTCAAGCTATTTGAGTTCTATTTGGTTTGTCTTCCCTGTTTCATGGAGATTTTATCGATCTTAAAGCTTGAAAATCGGATTTTTTCCTTAGTAAATAGCCAACTCTTTTTCATTTTCTGAATCGCGCCTAGGGTTTCTCCATCATTATTCTTATTTGTGAACTTGTTTCCAGGTATGTTATTTGTTTCTTTGTCTCTTTCTCAACGTTTTCTGTTACTTTTTACTTTGTATAAAATGTGATCTTCATTTATGCATTTCACTTTAGATTTTAACCTCTTTTATTGAAAACGCGTTTTTCTTTAACATTTTTACACTGTCATCCGCCTTTGTCAAAACTCGTTTATACATATATTTGTTAGTATTCGTTTTTGTTTTATTAAAAACGCATTTTCATTGTCATTATCTACCTTCATAAAATGCGTTTTCACTCATTTTTAACCCGCCTTCACTAAATATGCATTTTCCATTTATCATAAACCTTTCATAAACCACGTGTCCTCCGTTTCCCTTCATCCCATCAATATTTATTCTTCGTAATCCTTCCATACCTCTATTCTCAAGACTTCATTCAAAAATGTTTTTCCATTTTCCAATGCTTCATATAAAACGCGCTTTTCATCATGCCATTCTTCTCAGCAATAAAGTTTTTACTTCATTCCGTCTTCATCCATCTTCCTTGCCCGTTTCTTACATTTTCATTCATCCACTTCAAATCCTCCATTGTCATTTTCCACAAAATACTTCACTTTGAGTCATATTTCGGGTTTTGAGAACCAAATATGCAAATCGGGATTTACAACTGGGATTACAATTTTTAAAAATTGCAAAAAGTAAAATTGTCAAATGTCCAAAAAATCCCGACTACCTTTTATAAAATTGCTGAAGTCATTGAAAAACCCGTAATGCCTTAAAAAAGCTCAAAAGTTGAACTTTTTAAACATGATTCAAAATCCAAGCCAAAAATCTCTTTGTCTTACTGTTTCAAGAAGATAAAACGTTGTTTTTGATAGCAATCATTCCTTCAAGACCTGAATTCGTCTTCGCCATTCACTTTCCATCATTTTTCTAAAGACCATTTCATTGTCCTAGGGTTTGAGTTTCACCATGTCCACTCACGTTGATGTTGATGATGTTCTAACCTTATGGGGTTTTCACCGCAGTCTTGCAGATTCCTGTTCAATGACAGACGAACCAACTTCTCCAATAAGCAAAAAGATGAAATATAAATTTGATAAATATCAGAATGAGATTTCCCCATCTCACGTAGTTTCAAATATTGAAATCAAGGATACAGAAATTGGGCATGTTGATATGTCCGAGTTTCTTGGGAGAGCTGAGAAATCTACTTCTCCTGACATGCAGAAATTGCTGAGAAGTCATATTCATCTGGTCTCTTCTTTTCCTGTTGCTGCCCTTGAGCCTGAATTCGTTCTTGCATGTGCATCCCGTTTTGACAGTCAATCTAGAACTATCAAGGACAATGACGGCAACGTGGTTATCAGACTTGATGCTGAGACAATCAACAGAATTTTCAGAGTTCCTGATGCTACTACATATTCAGAGATCACATTGAAGAGTGCTCACAAATATTATGAGCAGAAAAAGAATTCTTGTATCAAACATATCAATTCTAAATGGCTTCTCAAATCAAGACCTTGTGTGACCCGGATACCCAAATTGTATCGGTCTGATTTTAAAGAAGAAATAAATGATATGATCACTCTTCTGAGCAGAATAGCAGGATTGAAGGTTTCCAATATATTTGAAAATTGGATGTATAAGTTCATTGTGGTTATCACAAAAGCACAGCATCCAATATTCTGGGGTGAAATAATCAGTGACAGTTTATGTGAACAGCTTGCACAGGTTCCTACCACTCTTACCTTCTACATGAACTCATACTTGGTTTATATAGCGGCTTCGTTGAGGCATTTTCCAGGCCTATCTCCTCAAGGTGACAGATCATTGGTGCCTGTATGGGAGTATTATGATCAGCTGACTTTAAAACCAAGCCGAGCGCATTATAGAAGAGTTCAAGATGCTTTCTTTGGTCATTTTATGTGTTTATTTGATAAAGCATTGGTAAACAACAGGGTATCTGAGGCGGCTTGGAATAAAGTAAATGAGTATGGCTGCTTGTTTCTTCAATTCCCTACCTTCACTTATATGAGAGTCGGCTGCTTTGAAGACCAACCTTATATGCTTCCAAGGTATTCGACAGATAAGATTATTCTGATGGAGCTAGGAAGGCAGTTGATGGCAGTGCATGCACGTCAAGCTACACAACACAAGACTGGAGTTAGTATTTCATCACATAATCCATTGGTAATCGGGAGGTATTCTTTGACAACTTCTTCAAGAGCCAAAGCAATGGAGACTGAACTTCAGGAAATAACATTAAAAAGATTTCAGGCCAGAATGGATTTTGATTATAGAAGGATGAAAGACAAAATTAAAAGAGCCTTCACTCATGTGCACCGCATTGAAGACATTTGGGCAGACCTCCGGACAGAAAAAGATATATACAGAATGGATTATTGCAGGCTTACAGTGGAACAAATTGTTGATCTGAATCTGACCTTAGTTCCAGAAGGAGTAATTGATGATAGGCAGGTTTTAGATCCTGAATATGAAGAACAAGGAGTTGCTAATGCCCCCATTCCTGCAATCCAGTGGTCTCAAAAGGAATCTGTCTCTATCTTTGATAGGTTTCAGTCAGTCTTGGCAAACACCAACGCTTGGCTCAAAAGCATAGGTGTTAAGACTATTAAAATCAGAGTTAGGGCTGAAGATGATCCAGCTGGTCCTAAAGGATTGAAGTCAGAAATTAGAGAGAAATCAAAAGAAGGAGCTTCCTCTTCAGGTACTAGAATTAAGTTGAAGGTAAGCCGAGCTGTGGAACAACCATTGGAAAAGGAAACACTAAAGGGGAAAGAAATTAATAAAATGCAGATTCAAGTTTTGGATCAGCAAGAAGAAGATGAGGTTCTTGAAACCTCTACCATTCTAAGTGAGATAACTCCTCACATTGAAGCTCCAATACCAGATTCAGCCATATCTCCTGTGTCCCCTATCGACAGTGATGTTGATTCCTTCTCCACAGTATTTGTTCCTTCTATCCCACCTCAAGAGACTAGTCATCAGTCTTCATCAATAATGAATATTCCCATAAGAAGCTTGCCCAATAACTTGGAGAATATTTTTGATGCAAATCCAATTTTTCCAGCCATGTCAGAAATAACTCTCCCAGAGATAGATACATCTGTAACGAGCTTTGATTGTTTCATGACTGATCCTAGTCGTAATTTGTTTTCTGAACAAAACATAGTTGCTGTACAAACTGAGGCACCATCTAGAATTTCAGTTATAACACAAATTGAGACTGCAGTTGCCATTCCAGATGTGACAACCTTGGATCTTCCTTCATGGTTAAATTCAATTGCTCCTAAAAGAAAGAAACAAGTAGTGTCTCCTGATGTTTTTGATTTCCAAAAATTGAAGAAATCAAAACCAATGGTTGCAAAGAAGGCAAAAACAGTCTCGCAAGTGTTTGTTGACAGCAATAAAATGAAATATGCTGAGATTGCAGAACCTCTTGTTGACAAACCACATGAAGAAATGCAGGTATCTGATTACAGATTCACTAGGGTGGAATTGGGCAAGCAAACTCATGCTAACCTAATGCAAGATGCTCAGAGTTCAGTGACGATTTTGGCACAAAGCTATAATGAACTTTTAGCCAAAAAAGAAAAGCTCAAGGAGGATAATGATCAGCTAGTTTCAGTTATTCAAAGGATTACTGGATCATCAGAAGCAATTGATTCACTATCTTCAGTCCCTCCTAATCAATCAGTCAGACAATTAGAGAAAATTGCACAAAAGGCCAAAGCAGTTGATTCATGGATAACTCAGCTGATTGATCAAAGCATTCCAATGATTGAAAAGACGTTGCAAGTTCTAAACAATGTCAGAATAGCAAAGATAAAATTGAATCAAACTTTGGAAGCTTTCAAGCAAAGTTTGAAATCGCTTGAAAAGGATTTAAAAATCTGGCATGAGATAGATCAAGTCAAGTTGCAAATTCTATGCAGTAATTCAATCTTACCAAACAGAGAGAAATACATAGAATTTGAAGAACTTATGACAAATAAGTCATTAGTTATTCAAGATCTTATCAAAGATATCCAGGCCACATTAGAAATGAATGATGAAGTTCAGCAGGATATTCTTTCAAGTTTTGAGAAAATCTCTTGCACAGTTTTGAATCATGAAGGTGAATTACTTGCAGCTGATTTAGTTACTATAGAAATGACAGCAAATCTTTGTCAACAATTGGAATCAGAGCAGTTTACCATGGATTCAATTCATAAACTTGTTAATCATCAGATAATCCTTGATAAAATGCAAACTTCTTATGAAGAACATAGACTTGCGACAATCAGATATTTTGATGTAATCCCTAAGACTGTTGCAGTAGCCAAGAACACATTGGGCCCCGATGCAAATGAATTGCAGATGATCATCAGCAAATTCTTGTCTTTCAAAGATAGTGTGATGTCCCCATCCTAGTCAGCGCAGCTGGTGACGAGGTTAGCCTATTATTCGATCCTCGTAGGCTGACAGGAGAGTGCAGAGGATCATCTGGGGCAGTTACTCAGTGTTTGGTAGCTCCAGTTTCGCAGTTGTGTCAGGTTGGGCCTTCGCAGAATCTTCCAGAGTGCTTTTTCAAGAACTTTCTATTTTTAGAAAGTTAGGTCAGGCGGAAGCTGCTATTTTGGGCAGGGCACCTGGTTCAACCATTCAGCTCAGAGTCGACCCAGTTCAGCAGTTTGATGATCAGACGGAGAAATAAGGAGTAATTAATGATTTATTAAATATTTAATATTTTGACTTTATATTAAAGTCACTTTATTGAAATATTTAAATATTTAATTAATTGGCCTATTATAAAGTATTTATTATACTTTATAATAAAGTATTAAATGTGGACTTAATGAGTATTTAATATTCATTAAAATAAAGACGCCAATGATTAATGGATTTCTCCTAAGTATCAAAGGTGAAATAAATCATTTTATTTAAATGATTAATTAAAAGGAGATTGGGTCGAATTTTATCAAAGGAGTATATATTTTCATTCAAGGCAAAATCGAACTATTCTGATATTACTATTCGACTTTTGTCTTTTTTGCTCTGAGCATCGGAGTTTGCAAACCCTAGGGTTTCTGGCAGACAGGCGTTTCTGGAGAATGAAAACTCTTCAGAGATTAGGCAGACTGAGACTGTGAAATACCAGTTTAAGCTTGCATCTGGGTGACTTCATTCAGGAGTTACAGATTGGATTTATTGACAGATTCATCAGAGTTTAGCAGAGATATTCATCAGTTAAATAAGGCGACTTCATCAAAGATCTTTCATCTGAGTTCTGGCACGTTTTCCAAGAGGCCGTACTTTATCATTGATTGCTGTAGCAGGCCGTACCATCTGTACCAGCAGGCCGTACATTTCTTCTCAGTGAAAGGACGCCTTCCTTCTTCAGTTTCAGTGCTTGGCATCAGTGCGCCTTGGTTTACTGGAGATTATTGCATTGATTTTTGAGCTGGAGATTCTTTCATTTATTCTGGCCGTACATCTTCATTTTGCTGCAGCCGCCATACAGGTTCTTCATTAAAATTCGTTGTATTTCTTTCATATCTCAGATTTTGTCTTTGTAAATGCTCTGGACATGATAATAAATGATACGCCTTGACATTCTGAGCATTTCCTATGTATTACAATGCACATTTGATTTTTTAGGAATTTATTAGCAATTATTAGAGAAATCGCAGCATTTCCTTTTTGTCTGAAAAACCTTCAAAACACAAAAAAACCAAAAATCTGCAAAAACACAAAAAAACAGTTAGGGTTTCGGAATTGAGAACCATCAGGGTTCTGACAGATAGGAATGAGACAAATTAAAATATTAGGTTGTTTTATGTATTTTTACTTTCGACAAAATATATGTAAAAACAAATTTTGCAATTGCAAGTGTTCTTTCCTTGCAATTTTGAAAAATGTAATTACATGTAAAATCTTACGAAACAAATCACAATTTGGATTGTAATTTTGAATAAGTCAATTGCAGTTAGTTATCGGTTGAGAGATTTTCTTAAATTTGTTGAGATCCTCCCACCTTTTTCTCCAGACCTCCCTCCTATAATACTTGAAGGGGTCTTTTGTAATCTTTTATCTTTTTAGCAAGCAAGAAAACTCTGTAGAATTTTGTACTTATAAAGTCTTTGAACTTTATAGTTGATAATTGTGAATTCTCAAGTAATATCAAGAAGCTGGAATTTCAGACTTTGAGCTGAATTCTCATTTTGCATCCTTCATGTTCTTATGTCATTTTGGAGCATTATTTTGTGACTACTTGAGAATTGTGGAATATTGTTGAAGAGAGATTCAATTCAAATATCTGCAGTCTTTGTGCTGTAAATATGAAGATTGAATTTATAGTTAGTATTAGAAATTGAGAACAATTGCAAGTCTTTGTGCCCGTATTAATTCTTATCTAGAATAGTTAATAGATACTTCATAGTTACAGACTTTGCGCTGTTTTATGTTGTATATTTTCATTAAGTAATCATTCTGAAAAGGGTAGATAGGATCTCATTCCTCAAGACTTTGCGCTTATTGGTTGTTTTCCCGTCCCAGAGGAAGTAACGGAAGTCTTTGTGCTTTCAGGAAACTTTATTTTCTCTTTCTTGATTTCACTGCATAGCTGCTGTAATAAGTTTTATCAACATATACTGTTTCTTTTCTGTGAAGAGAGAAGAACATAATCTTTCCTGAAATAAGAGGAACGATTGTTGTCCTACCCATTTAGTTTTATTTAGTTAAAGGGGGAGCCTTCCCTTAATTAGGAGAGTTTAAACTCACGTGCTGTGATTGAAACCACAATTTTGTATGCTTTCACAAGAATACAAAATTTCCAACCAACAATACAGATCCATCTGACCATCATCTTCAGATTGGCCTATATTGTGAGAGTCTGTTGGTTGCAAATTGAATTCATTTCTGTTGTCTATGTATATGAAGTAACACAGATTGTGTCTAACAGGTAGAGGACCAGACATCCCTTTAAATTGTGTTCTTATTTCTCATTAATGTTCTCATATGATTCCAACATTTTAAGTATCTAATTGTAATTTTTAAAAGCTAGTCCTTATGTATTAAAAAGTACACCATTGTAGTATAAAGATTAGAATGTTGCTTAGGAATAAAATAAAAAAGGTAGTTACCTACCTTCCATCTCTCCTTTTTTTCATTAAAGCACATAAAAAGATGTTTTCTTGAAAGGAGAAAGGGGGAATAGCTAAAAATGCTATTGGATTTTCACTTTACATTTCTAAATCATCAAATAAGGAGCAGGTTTCCATAAAAGCATCTTTGTGAATACGTTTGCAGATATTTCCAAGAAGACATCTACCATGGAAGGAAGAGTGCCTCCTTGTTGGAAAATATAGTCCCAACTTCTATGTTTGTTGGTTCTTTTCTTTTTCAATCGCATAGATTAAATTTGCTTTGTTAAGGTGGTTTTACTTTTAGCTTTTTTTTCCATTACATTATTCTATTCTGTCCTCTCCAAATATTTTACCTGTTGCTAATTATGTTCTTTCCTTTCCAAGTCTAATTATTTTTACAGCATTTGAATGTATACATACATATTGCACCCATGCCTTTTAAGTTCCTCCCTGGGTTTACATTTTAAGTGTGTTACCATCAATTGGACATTTTTTAAATCATAAATTTTTAATCAAAACTGATTTTGACACCATTATTGATTTTCCACCACAAATGACTTAAGTTTTTGGTATTAGTTAGGTTTTGTTTCGTAGAGATGCAATACGAATTTATAGAATTATTACTGATAGCCACAAACTGTTTATCTAGTCATATTTTAACTTGGTTCAGATTAATTCATTTTCCATTCTTTACTGTCTCTTATTTGAATATGAATGAATTGGAAAGAAATTGTTGACAAATGAGTGATAAATACTGCATGCAAAATAGGAACAAGAAATCTTGCAAATGAACTATTGGTATGCAGAACATCACATCTCACAAACAATAATTCAGACTCTTACAGATGGATTAATTTGCTCTTCTTAGAAGATGACATAAGCATCAATATGACTGTGACCATACTTTTTGTTTTTCATTTTGTCAAAGGAAGTTGTGTGAGATAAATGGATTTTTTTTAGAGCTACTATATATCTGGGGCAACTTTTGTATTGGTATTTCATTTGCTTGCATGTTAGCTCTCTTGATTTGCTATATATATAGTGCGATGTGGTTCATTCATCATAATCGTAATGTATCTTAATTTTTTAGAGTTCTCAGCATTTCAAATTGTGAATAATCATAAATTTCATGTAATACTTATAATATGGTCCCTTTTCCCTTGTATAGGGAATTTTAAATCATGGAAATGGAACGGATCAAGAAGCAAGGTCAGACCATATGGCAAATGGTGTGCAGCAAAATCAACAACTGCAAAGCAGCACCTTTTTGGGTGGTATCAAGCAACGCTTGCTTTCATTTATATTTCGGAGTTTATGGAATGAAGATACAGTTCCTATGCAGGTGAGTTATGTAAATTCTTCCATTTTTCATGACTTGAAATTTATCAAAGCATAAAATTAAGAATATACTGGTCCATTATTATTTCAGAAACGTGTATCAATTAACAACAGCTATATAAGGACATCAAAATTTGTTGGTAATTTCATTTCTGTAGCATCATATATGTGCCTGAAATTAATATTTGCATAAGCTCAAATAAGCAAAATCATAGAAAAGGTCATATAATTTAAAATGTTGAGAACTTGAGATAATTAATACTGCTAATATTTCATTTACACTATAGGGGCACAGGCTTTTAAGCCCTAATTTTGTCAAACTAGTTAATCAAGAGAAGCGAGATGTGCTAATATTGCCCATTTAATTAATAGATGAATGATTGAAGGTTGATTCATATGTGGGGGCAGATCCAAAACCGGCTGAGCTATACACTGAATGATCCCTGAACTGAGGAGAGAGAGGGAGAGGGAGAGGGGGAAACTCTCCTTTCCTATCCTAAAAATTCATCTATTGTGTGAGTGTGGTGTTATGTTGTCTATAATATTTTCTTAAGATAATATAGTTGTGGGTTCTATTGGAGCACCTGCCCTTGTGAAAATTTGAAGATATAATGAAGCAAAAAGGTGCTGCCAAAACAGTTGGCCACCTTGCAAAATAGAGATATAAGATGGTATGCCAGCCTACCAAATTGCTGCACAAAAAACCTACAAACAACGTACCAGCAAAATCCATGCTAAAACTCAGCATAGTGGCACAAATACAAGAAGACCCAAAACCCAGAAACAAAGTGCATACAGGCAACACCCACCAACAACAAAAATCAAACAATGCCCCAAAGGTTCAAATTAGAGTCACCATCCACAACCATCTCCACCACTTCTTCAACCGAGTCCTCCACACTTGAAGCATCCCCAGTAGCCCATCATACCTGAAAATTTCCTACCAGAAAAGAGAAGAAAATCCCTCTAAAAAAATCCTGTTTATGATGCACACTACAAAAAACTAGAGTGGTGAAATTGCTCCACACTTTGAACTGTCCTTGATAATGGGTGACATACAGACCAGCTATCACTTTCCCCATGTCACTGTAGTATGTCCTTTGCACACCCATCCCCTGATGCAACTCAGCAATATCTGACTTATATTCACTCCGAGGAATAGATAAATTAACTAATTCTGTCCTTGCGAGCTGCTTCTCGCCTTTTGGCATTGAAGAACAAGTCATTTATTTTGGGAGGAAGAGTTGGAGGAACCACAACCACAATTTTGCATCCGAGACTACCATCACGATTTTGAAGATAAACTCTCCTCTTATAGCTTCCTTGGATTTATGTCTCTCTTCCAAACTCATCAGTTCTAGAACCCTCTTAAAATTCTAGCGTCACTACAAATTCATAGTTGAAAATTGTCTTGAGATGAAAATCTGCTGCAATTCCTTTGTGCTTTAAATCCTTTTCTTTCACCTAATCTCCTACTATTGGCCATTATAAACATTGCAACTAGAAGTAGACACCCCAATAGATTGAATGAAAAGTGTTCAAGGACCTAAAATCTGTAATGTCCCTTACCTGTCCGGTTCTAAGGTTGCTTGAAGATTAGAGGGTTTGGATTCTCTATTCCCACCCAATGGCCTTGCAATAGGATAATCTTTGAGTGAAGACCTGCATTCACCATACACATATATATATCCACATATCTATATGTTAGCCGTAATATCAAATATCAAAATCAGACACAATCATAATTGTAATTTAACAAGCAAGAGGAGTGCCATGGGTGGATCCGCCCTGAAGCCCTCATGCCAAGCACGGGAGGTTGCTCATTACAATCCTCCTTTCTTAGCGGCTTAGTACCTGCATTCTCCACTCATGGTAACACCTCGGAAGACAATCATCCTATTAGGGGAGAGGAACCATAAAGTCAAAGTGGCCTAGGCCTACCATCCCTCCATGGACGCAGCGGAATCATAAGTGGGACCCCCACCCCTCCATGGCTGCAGCGGAATCATAAGTAGGGTTTTTAGGCACCACTCCACCCATGGTTTGCTCTCCCTAATAGGGTACCAAGCACGGAGAAGACAATCTTTGGACAATCACTTATGCATCTATTATTGATTCATCTATATGCATTTATTATGTTTGAGAGTATTACACGAGTGCATGAAAAATGTATCATAGTGCAAAAAGTACACGTTAGTTATTTTAATATACCAATGTCATTTCTCATCATATCTTGTTATCAATGATAATACAGACTGTCTAATGCAATGCCAGCATTGATGGAAGCTAAATGCAGTGTTATGGTATTCTGTTCTACCAATGATGCACTTTCTAAAATCAATGATATTAAATTCAAATTAATCTAGTACCATTCCAATATCAATGCAGCACAGTTCAATACAAGGGGATAGAGATTTTAAGGAAACTAGTATTTGTAATGCTGCCCCCATGGCCCAGCAAGGGTCCCTTAGTTGCTCTTATCACAATTTAATGCAGAATCCTTTTAAGCATATTTGGCCTATCCCAGGTTCGACAGATTCGGGTGGATATTGTCTCAGATTTAAATCACAGCAAGATAACAAGACTAAAATAAAAAGTAACAGTATGAAGACCAGCAAGAGTTCACAATGTTCAACAATTACAGTTGTATCTGATTGTAGATAAACAGAATATTAGACTAAGTGAGATGTCACAGTTGTATCTGATTGTAGATAAACAGAATATTAGACTAAGTGAGATGTCACTTGGTTGCAGCCTGGTCAATACTTCTGTGGTTTGACCCTCCTTCCTGTTGCTTCATTTTGTGTTCTCTGCCATTGATCTCAGGCTCCTCTTATATCGATCTCAAGGGAGGAGGTGTGTTCTTTCAGATGGACGTGGCTATAGACCCAATCACATCTCTATGAAAGGGCGCAATTTGCTTAAGTGTTCTTAGGATTAGTTAATGCATATGTTATGTGTCTTATTTTATGTATAATTTGTATGTTGCCTTTCTTTTTGTAAGTGCGATATAATTAAATGATGATTTTAGCAAATGAGATGTATTATATATATATATTCATGAAAGTAAAAGTAAGAAATATTTAGGTATGTTTGCTTGGGGTTATGACAGTTCCCCCCTCCCAAAAAATGGCTTGCCTTCAAGCAACTTGGAGGTTTGAGTGGTTGAGAATTTCTTCGCTCTCCCATGTAGCATCTTCTTCCGGGAGACCCTTCCATTTCACCAAGAATTCTGGGATGCTTCTATTCTTTAACTTTTTCTCTCTCATATTGAGGATGGCTTTTGGCTCGAG
>VDFB02049965.1:0-12815 GCA_007258455.2 Sequoia sempervirens | reverse complement strand
TACAAATTGGAACTATAATAGGGAGTTTTTTCTAATTTTGCAAAACAAATTTCAAATAATTCTAAGTCTAGGATATTCCTGCAAGGAGGTAGTGTACACAATAGGGAGAAGAAGTCATGCCTTAGGCCCAGGAGGGAGATGTCTTGCTTTGTTCCCAAGGTGGATCCTAATAAGGAGGAAAAGTCATGCCTTATGCCTAGGAGGGAGAAGTCTTGTCTTGTACCTAGAGTGGAGACCAATAGGCAGTGTTAAGACTTCTAAAATTTTAGAATTCGCATTTTTTATCAGGCCCCTTGGTTGTTATTTTTATTTCACGCTTGTCAGGTGTGAAACCCTGTCAAAAACCTAGAACCTCATCAGAAGTTGAGTCCTGATATGAACTTGGAACCTCAAGGTTTTGATTCTAGGTCTACTTCCACTCTCACTCCTTGTTCTGTTGTTTCTTCTTGAAAGTCAAGCCCTAACAAGAACCTAAAAAATCAAGGTTTCAATTCTAAGTTTTCTTACACTCCCAACTCCCTGACTCATGGTTCCTTCTCAAAAACTAGGCCCCAACAAGAACCTTGAACCCCAAGGTTTTGATTCCAAGTTTGCTTCTACTCCCACTCCCCACTTTGTTATTCTTCCCTAGATCCCAGAATCCATAAGGAACTTGGAACCCAAAACATCAAGGTTTTTGTTCCATGTCTAATTATTCTCTTTACTCCTGACCCATTATTCATTCCTAAAATGCAAGCCCTAACAAGAACTTGGAACCTCAATTTTATGGTTATAGGTCTACTTCTACTCCTGGACCCATTGTTCATTCTCAAAAGTCAGACCCTAATAGGAACCTAGAACCTCAAGTTTTTGGATCTAGGTTTGCTTTCACTCTAACTCGGGCCACTCTATTATTCTTCCCTGGATCTTGGAACCCTAAAAGAATCTAGAAACTAGAACCTTAAGGTTTTAGTTTTAGGTCCTCTTCCACTCCCCACTCTTGGCCCATTGTTCTTCCCCAAATCCCAAAACCCAAAAGGAACTTGGAATATGTAACCTTGAGGTTCTAGTTCTAGGTCTGCTTCTACTCTCAACTCTCAACCCAATGTTTCTTCTCCAGATCTTAGAACTTGGAACCTCAAGGTTTTAGTTCCAAGTATACTTTCACGCCTGACTCCTAGCTCACATTGTTCCTTCTTGAAAGTCAAGCCTTAAAAGGAACCTAGAACTTGAGGTAATTTTTTTCAAAATCAATTTGGGTTCCAAAGTTTAACTCTTATTTTTTATCCCAACTTCCACCATGAATGTAGGAAACTTTCCCACCTACCAAAAATCAATGCATATGTCTTCCTTCAATCTATGATGCCCATTTTGGGAGATTCATCTTGGCTCATGGATTTGGCACTGCTATAATTCCATGACTTGGGGTTTCAACCTATAAGTGTTAACATTTGATTTTTAATCATTTTCAAGGGAAAAAGGAGTTATCTTAATGTATCAAAAGGTCAAATTTTTTTAGGGTTTTAAATAATTGAAAATTCAATTGTAGGTGAGTAGTGAAAGTTGTTGGATATTTGAAACTATTATGGAAAAGTATATACAAGTGTAATGTCTCCAAAATCATAGGTACATGTTCAAGGTAATTCAAAGCATTATATAGGTTCCCCTTAGCATATTTAGTGTTGTGAATGAAATTTATTTATTTAAAAATATGGTAGCATTTTAATATAATTACAGTATTGTAATGATCATTCAATTACTATAAATAAATTTGTGCAATTTTATTTTGGATAAATAAGTATATTTTATTTGTAATATTCTCGTGTGATGTATTATGCATAGATCAATGGTTCAGTATTTTCCTTTCATTATGTCTCTTTCTATCAACTTGACTCTATAACCCATAAATAGGCACCAATATATGATAATTTTGCTTAATCAATCATTAAACAAAAAAATATTTAAATTATTTTGTTAGTTTAGGTAGTTAATACAATCATGATTTCACCATTTTACAAGGAATAAAATTCATATTTTGTTGTGAATTGTGTGTCTTGATCTCACCTTGCACTCATTATAATGGTGTTTTATCAACTATATAGAGGTAGTAGGGTAACAAGTCACTCTCATGCTTAGTGAAAAATCTTTGGAATTATATCAACAATCGAGGTTTGTTTATAACCATTCCTAATTATCTTTTTATTCATACAAACCTCTAGGAACACCCTCCCAAATTTAATCCAAGCACAAAGTGTAGGAGAGAAGACCCACTCTTATTTCTTGTTGGCCTTGAATCCTCTGTGGTTTTGTAGATGAACTAATTTTGGTCACTTGATGACAACCCTAGCCTTGTGAGTGGGATTTAGTTCTAGGAAATAGAGCAACAATTTTGGGACTTGATAGGGAGAAGTCATGTATTTATAAAATAATAAAAATTATAGGAAGCTAGTTCTCTATCTCCTAATCACTTCATTAAACTAGCACAAAGTTTGATTATTTTGCATTGTTCTCAAAATGACCAACAAGTGCAAAAGTGCAATAGGAAATGCCTGTAAAACTAATGGTTAAATATGAAGTTGTCTCAATTTGTTTCATTGTGAGAATTCAAGTATAACTCCATGTTCCCTACAATACTAATATAAAACTAATAAATTAAATTCCTATGCTAAGAAATCATAACAATTTAAAGAATAAACATAGATTTGAAACTAGGGTACAATTTATGAATGCCACCTAGGTGCTACTTCAAAGATTAAAAAAAGTGATCAAGCAAGAGCAAAAAATTAAAAAAATGATATGGATGGATCATAGATAGGTAAGGTAGAAAGGTGACAACTAATTTGGTGTAAAAATGACATATACTGCAAAAGTTACTAAATCAATATAAATACTAGGTTTCTAAAGGCTCGTAATGGTGAAGGGTGAAAGAAGATGACCAAAGAAATGAAAACTAAATAAATAAAATTGATGTAAATTAATAGTGAATGGTAAAATGATAGATATTTTTTGGTATTTTTATGTAAATGCAAGATAAAATTCAATGTAGGGGGTCTCAAGGCTTCAATAAAGCTAGAGTAAAATAGGGGACCAAAAAGTGGCCACAACCACTTTTTTAGTCCATTCACAAAATAAATCAAGTGTATTATAACATGCTCGTGTTATAATGCACTTGCATTAGGGATTTGTAGTGACTAAGCCATAATGTAAGTCACATTACAATGTAAGCATGGTATAACATGCTCACATTATATCGATCATAGAGAGAGGGGTAAGAAGATAAGGTAGGGTATAGAAATAGAGAGGAAGATAGAGATGGAAATGGAGAGGTAGAGGTGGATGGAGATGAAAAATGAGATGGAGAGGGAGGGGGAAGATAGAGAGGGAGAGGGAGATGGAGTAGGAGTAGGAGATGGAGAGGGAGGGAGAGGGAGAGGGAGAGATAGGAGAGAGTAAGAGGGAGATACAGAGAGAAAAATATAAAGATAAAGATATGAAGTGATATATGGAGAGAGGTAGAGAGGGAGAGTAACAAGGATCGAGAGAGATGAAGAGATAAGAAGATAGAGTTAAAGATATGGAGATATAGAAGGAGAAATATGAAAATATAAAGAGGAAAATAGAGACATATATATATAAGAAAAGGGAGAGGTTGAGAGAGGAAGAGGTAACTAGAGATAGAGATGAAGATAAATGAAGAGAATAGATAGAGAGAGATAGGGAGGTAGGAATAGAGAGAGGGAAATATAGAGAGGAATAAGTAGAGAGATATAGAGGAAGAGGAAGAGGGATATATAGAGGGGGAGAGAGAGAGAGAGAGAGAGAGATTAGACAAAGAGAGAGATAGAGATACAAATATATAAAAAGGTCTAGGAAGAGGGATAGGTATATAGAGGGAAAGAGAGAGGGAGGGAAGGAGGGAGGGAGAGATATGGAGAGAGGTATAGAAAGATATGGATAGAAAGAGATAGAGAGAGAGGAGATAGAAATGGATGGATGGAGAGAGGGGGAAAGATAGGTAGAGAGGTAGAGAGGAGGGGGAGAGACGTATAGAGAGCTCAATAAATAAAGGGAGGAGGGATATATATATATAGAGAGAGAGAGATATATATGGATAAAGAGGTAAAAAATATATAGATAGAAAGATATAAAGATAGAATAAATAGAGAGGGAGAGAGGAGAGGGGGGGAGAGGTAGAGATAACTCAATACATAGAGAGGGAGAGGGGAGAGGGAGACATATCTAGATAGAGGGATATGTGTGTGTGTGCGAGCATGTGTATATATATGTATATGCATACATATACATACATACATACATACATACATACATACATACATACTGAAGTGTAGGAAATCATATACCCTTTACAATTTCACACTTTGTTTGGGTCCCTTAATTTATTAGACTTAATTAAGTTTCTAATTTGCAAAATTGTACATTCCAAAGCCTCATTATTCTTGTTTTCTGAAAGGAAAACCAAGAATTAATTAATCCAATTAATATTTTAATCACATTGGAGAATGAGTGTTCTAGACTTATAGTCCAAGACCCATTCGCCCAAGGGAGAATGGGTTCCCTTCAAGTCCTAGGACCCATTTTTAAGTATGATTTTGGTTGTCATTTAATGATTCAAATTCAATATGCAATTGTCAACTTTTAGAATCTAATTTTTGGGAAATTAGATAAAAACCTATAAATAGTCTTTTTATCAATTCAAATCTAAGCATTCTAACACACTTTATGAGAGCAATTCAAGAGAAAATATTATTTTCAAGAGTATTCAAGAGTAGACTTTTTAGTCATTTTTTATAGTAATCAAGATCCTATCATCATGTTCAAGCTTATGTGTGTTCATGTCATCTTGTGAAGGCTAATATGTATTGTTGATCCTAAAGCATCCAAGTATTTTCAAGTGTCCAAATCCATCAAGAAAAGTAAGATCAATTTCCTTGGAGTGATGTGTTTGTCTTCAGTCCTTTAAGAGAATTCGTTGAAGGTTTGGTGAGTTGTAAAAAGCAAGTGTTCATTCATCATTTCCTTCTCCATTGTCATTATCTTTCTATCAAGGTTTAATTACCAAACATGGGGTTTGACTAAGGTAAACCCCCATTCAAATAAAAAAAAAATTCCCTCTCTTTGTATGTGTATATTTCAGGTTGAAGAAGGATTGAAGATCTTGAAGAGAAATTTTACAATCTTATGTTTGTTGCATTCTTTGTTGTCAAGTCACAAAAACTTAGATCTAGAACTATTTTTGGTTGACCGACAATGGAACCCATGCAAAATAGAAGTTAAGATTCCACCTCAAATGACTAAAAAAATATTTTTTAGAAGCCCTAACTAGGACCCATTTTCCCTAGGGAAAACCTATCCTTCAATAGAGCTCAAAACCTACTTTTGGTGACTAGTACATGTGTCCTTACCCTTCTCAGATCTACCTACAAACTATGGTTTTCATTTTAATACTTTTGGGAATTTTCATTTCATGTTTTATGTCTTATAGTTCATTTAGTTTAGGCATTGCAGATCATTTCAATTTGGTTTCAAATCTGTCCTATTGTCATAAGGACTGAGATCCAGGTCTGATTGACTCACCTTTGAGGTTGAAAGTCAATCTTTACTCCTTGTGATCTCTTTCCTAATGAAATTCCTTTGGGAGAGGGATAAATAGAGAAAATACCTCCTTATTCATTAAGGAACTTGTTTCCCTATATTTTATTTAGGTGAACTTGACATTATACATCATTTTTTATTTATTTGGAGATCCTTGAAACCCTAGATCTAGGTTTTGCATCATCTTGTCTTGCATTGCATTTAGGGTTACATATTGCATGTTTGCATCATCTAAATTCATAAAAATCTAAAAATATTGCATACTTTTTGCATACTAGCTTGCACTAAAGTGTGTTTAAGTCATTTAAATCAACATTTCATTCAAAATTACATTCAAAAAAGTTGCCATTTTTTTCATACATTGTCATTTAAATTGCATTTACATTTTCATCATATTTCTGGGAAAATTATTACCAAAGAATATATTTGTTGTTAGGAACAGTGAACTTAAATATTAGGTCAAAAACTCATTTAAATTTTTCATACCCCTATCCTAGGATTCATTTTCCCTAGGGTGAACATGTCCTAGTATAGGTGCTTTTTAAAAAAATTGCACATTGTTTTGTCTATGTTTTATTAGTCTGCTTCAGCTTGTAGATCTTTGTCTTAGTTTCAAAAATTGCATAATTCAGTAGTTTTTTACATCCAGTTCAATTGGTGAAAGACAACGCATTATTTTAAATTGAAATTGGCATTCAAAAGTAATCATTTTCAGGTGTTTGCATCTAAAATCAATCAATTATCATATTTGAGATCTACAAATTGCAATATCTTGTTTAATACTTGCATTTTGCTTCCTGTTTCTAGATGTTTACTATCTTTATTTAGTGCCTTTTGTCCATTTTGGGTACACTTTTGGTTTGGTGAAACTTGTATGAGCATCACAACCTGGTGTCCTACTGCCAATACTTTAGTGAGACATAGTTTGAGACTCATGGCATCTCGTGTTGGTATATCTATTGTGGATCTTGGGTTTTCGAACTCTTTCACTCTTAGTGTTGACACTATTCAACCCATTTTGTACCACACCCCTCATGATATGATTGGAATTCAACCTTGTAAGGTCCAAACCAACTTGTCTTTTGACATTGCTTTCTCAAACAATGATATTTTTAAACATGCACCCGATGGTCCTATTTACATTGCCAAAAGAATCAATGGAAAGCCTACAAATGGGATATTAATTGATCTCGTATGTGTAGAGAATGTGATTGATACTAAGGAATTCTTATTTGTGCATGAACTTTACCAAGATTCTTATGAAAAATTGAAATCATGGATCAAAACGCATGATGGTTTTTCTCGCCCTAAGTTAGGTTTGATCATAGTGCTCTTCAATTAAAAGTTGGACCAAAATAATTAGATGTATCAAATTCTCCATTATCTTGATATTGAATCATTTTTTTGTGAAGTTAGGCTATCCATGGCTATGCTCCATGAATATTTTCTTGTCATTCATCCGCAAGTGCTTGAAATTTCTATTTGACAACCAAATTTTTATAGTGCATCATAGTGGATTTAATCCTTTGTCTTCTCAGGGGAATTTTTCATTGGATTTCTTTTGGATTGAACCTATAGAACCTATAAAACCTTGTGAAGATTTATTTTTCAAATATTATCAAAAGTTCAAATTGAAGCATATAGCAAAGTTATCCCTTGCCAATATCCCATCTAAAACTGAAAGACCCATAGTTGTTCCTCCCACTCCAAATATTGTGGATGAATTTATGCTTGAACTAAAATAAACAAAACATGATGTTATTATGCCACCTATATCCTACAAGAGACCAAGAGATAACCATACAATTCCCTTTGTTCCTACTAAAATCAAACAAGTTTATAAGCCTAAAGAGAAAGTTGTTTTGACAATCCTCAGAGGTCCCTTTCGTTCCTCCCTTAAGAGAAGAAAAGAGACCAATGGTTGATAAACCCACTCCTACACCATCACAACTTGAAAACCATGCATGAAGAAACTGAAAATCTAATGAGTGTAGGCATAGATGTCGTGCTATTGCTCATAAATTAGAAGAAAAGAACAAACAAACTCAAGCAAAGCATGACGATTATCCACCTTCACTACAATATGAAACTTTTGCACCAAAACAAAAACAAGAACATATAATGGACATTGTTATTAGACCTCCTATTGTGATTAAATTAGATGATGATGATGATGATGATGATGATTATGAAATTGTTAAAATTGATGAAGAAGTGCATAATAAATTGAATTTATTGTTTTCCACTTATATGGACTTAGATGGGCGTTGTAGACACATAAAATTTATCCTCACAGTCACCCTATTATTCTTCTATTAATTAAATGGATATTGTTATCTATTTAATTAATTCATGTAATGATTTCCTCTATTTACATTAATTCACTTAAATCATTACAATATTATAGTCATTTATCCATTTGCATTATCAGTTATCTATAAATCATCTATTCATTTCATACTATTCCATTTCCATAATCATTAAAGTATCCATACATTAAATTTTATCCATTAAATAATTTTCATTTTCATATATATAAATCCATTTAATTAAATCATTCATTAATTCACAAATCCACTTCAATTCTAAATTCCTAAACCTCCATCATATCATAAACTCTCCCATTTATTTCTTTCATTCCCATAAATTTCACTTGATTAAACAATATGGGATAAATATTCATTTCTCCACTTCACTCTTTTAATCCCACATTTCTCCCATAACCCAAATATATCCTATGAGGACATCTATATAAACCCTCTTTCTTCTCACCATGAGAGACATATTTGATTTTAGTCACAAAATCTATACATTCATTCATCATAGCTTCCTGATACATTTGTGCTTGTGAAAATATAAGAGCATCAAATGTATAATTCAAGATCTTGATGATAGGAAAGTGATGGAGTTACTTTTCCTTTGAATGCTCATGTTTTGGTTTTTTCATAGTTTAGTATTGTGTTTTTTCATTTTCTTTCATTTAGGAGAAGCTTCATTGTCGTGATGCTGAAATTTTGATTTTGGTTTTTAGATTTCAAATAATTTTCTCATTTTCAACATCGACAATATGGTGAACCTAACGTGAATATGTGTTTTATTCTGGACTAATGTGTTTTATTCAAGTGTTAATGAGCATACATGTCTAATTTGTGCTTATTTTATTTTGGACTCTCTATTTTTGGAGATGTGTATGTTGAGACATTTTTTTTCATTAATGGTCATTTAATTTTTTGTTCCTTTCGTTGGTGGTCGACTTAATGATTTGGGGACCAATTTTATTCCTTATCAAGTAGAAGGCATTCTTATGGTGTAATTTGTGAGACGTGAATATGACTCTATTGCATTTTGGTTTCAACATTTTAAAAAAAAATTGTCACTATTTCTACATGGAGTTATGGTGATTTGCGGGTGAATATAGGAAAAAGAAGGTGTCTCAACCTTTGATTTTTCCCATAGCATTTCTTTTTCTAAATATTTAATGTTGCTAATTTTCTCACATTGTCTTGTGAGTTACAACTTGCATTTTTTATTTGGATGAGGAGTCAAGTTGGAAAGTTGATTTTACAGGTGGAGTTGTGCATGAAGGCATTTTCTATTTTCATGTTGAGTTTTGACAATTGATTTAGAAATGTCTAATATGTGCATTGTAAGCTCTATAAATATGATTTTCTAATTGAGGAGTTATGAGAGGAGAGATTGAATTCATTGGGGTTATGCTGTCGAATTTTCTCCAGATGGAACAAGATGTAAATCTCCATGTAAAGGCTTAGAGCCTACAATTGTATTGTAACTATGTATTTTGTTACTAAATAATACAATGGATCTATGCTTTTGGAGGGTGGGGTTTTTTTCCCGAAAGGGTTTTCCCCACGTAAATCTTTGTGTTCATGTCTTATGTTCTTTCATGTTTAATGACTTCGTTTATTGAATATGTTTAATGCATGTTGTTGAAACTAGTTGATCTTGCATGATCTAAAATTGCATGAACTTTCCTCTAAGGATTAATGGTGGGAAATAAACTATGTTTGATTCTACTTTATGGCATAGTATTATGTGTTTTTAAGGTTCTCTGAAGAAATGGATGTTACCGAAGACACTTACTGATCTCAAATGTTCATTCTGGGACGAATCAATTTCCCTTCAATTGGTATTAGAGCTTTCTTCTAGGATTTTCTTTTTGCTTGCATGTGCAGGTTTGTGAGTTGCATGTACTTTCATGTGTGTTGCATGTACTTGCATGGACTTTCATGTGGCTTGCATGTGCTTGCATGTGCTTGCATGTTGATGCATGTAAGAATTCCTGGTGTTTCTGGTTCTGGGTATTCCTTCTATGAAGATTTCTTAGCCTAGAAAGCTTGAGGAAGTCTGAAGGAATTAGTCAAAGATTGATCCTTTGGTGAGTGGAATTTCTTGATTTTTGTTTTAGTTTCAAGAGACAACACACAACTTGGAGGATGGTGAAGACAAATAAAATGGAGTCGGTCATATTAAAATGATGTGATCTGAAGCTCCTAGTTGACAAAAGAATAATCCTAATGCATGGGGTGGAATTTTTCACTTTGTGGTTGTGTTGCAACAAAGCTTTCATATTGGGTGTCTATGTGAGAGGCTCCCCAATGATATGGAGAAGCTTGGGTTTTTTTTCAACTATGAAGTATTGTGCTTATGCTAGGTGCTTTTTCCTGGTATTGGAAGGCATTATTTTTTGTTACCCTAATTGCATGTAGGCTATGGAGTTGATCATTGGATGATCTGGAAGCTTCTACACTACCCTTTCTACCTCAAATGCATGTGCATGTTGGTGGTTGTGGAATTGGTCTGAAATGAGCCTAGAGTTCTTGAACTGCTTTTTTCTTTTACGAATTCTTTGTACTTGCATGGCTTAGATTCATGTTCCTTGGATCTAAGGGTTTTATAGATTTTCCTATAAAATCTATGGTTATGCTAATCTGTGATAATCTATTATTTTGGTTTAAATGTTTTGGTGCTTTTTCAGTTTTTTGAGTCTTCCAGATGTGAAATGGGTGTGGATGCACATGGGTGTTTTTTCAAACACAATGATTTTGTAGGTTTTACATGGTCAAGAAAAACTTGCAATTTTGTGGAGTTGCGGTTAAGCTATTTTTCTAGACCCTATCTTTTGGGGTCTTACTGGATGAGATAGTTGTAGTTTTGCATGCATGCTTCGTGCATGGTGTGAGGAGGTGAGATGCTTTCTCTGCATGGGAGTGTTGGTACGTGATTAGTCACAACATTTCTATGGTGATGCTTGGTGGATTCCTTGACTATGATGCTCGTTGTGGACATGATTGGAAAATTGGATTTGGGTTTGATCTGGTTCTTTATTCATGTTGTCTACATGGTTATTCTATTTGAGATCTTAGATTTACAATTTACAATGTGATAATGGGTTTGCATGTTACATTGATTGGATCTACGTGTTGTGCAATGTTGTGGGTTGTCTTTACCTACATGATCGCATAGATGAATCAAAAGTGGACTATCTATATCCACGAGGTTTGATTTTGTGTTGATGCAGACTTGTTAGCTAGCCTTGTCTGTGGTCATTTATGCATTGGTGTGGCTGCTTTGAGATGAGAGGATGGATGATATGAGAGTACCTAGATAGTCAATGTTAGGGTCCTATAGCATGATGTATTTCCTTGATTTGAATATCTTGGTTTCACTTGGTGTGATCAACAATACACTTGTATGTGTGTGGACCTAGATGATTTTTAGTTTTGGGAGATGGTGTGTCATGTGCTTGGAAAGCTCATTACCACAGTTCAATGGGAGTTTTAGTAGTGACTATGTATTCATCACTATGTGGTGAATGATCTTCTTTATTGATGTAGATGTGTCTTCACATTTGCATGTGAACACTATTTGAGGATGTGTAGCATCTTGGAGCCATGGAGGACTCTTATGGTCTTTGGTTTGAGGTGTTGGTTGTGCTTAACAGGTGATGTTGGTTTAGAGTATGGTGCTATTATGTCATGATATACTCTTGATTCTAGATTAGAGTTTTTGGCATGATACTTTTCACTTGAGACCATGTTATGTTCACTTGGAGCATGGGGTCTCCTAAGGGGGGTGGTAAGATCATGATTTCATTATAATTTTTTGATTCAGATGATTGGAGCTTTGATAGTGGTCTAGTGATTTTCTGTGTTTTGGATTCATTGGTCATATGCTTGAGAACTTCATGATAGTATAGTGATGCATTTGGATTTTAGCATGAGATGATTATTTGTTGGTGCTATGTATGGAGAATGAGGTGAGGATCTATTTCTCTTGAGATGAGAGAAGTGTTGTTGAGATGGTTACTCTTGATGAGATTTCAACAGAAATTCCAAGGAGCCTACATCTTGGTTGGATGTGAGTTCAATAGAGACCTATGAGGAGATTGCTCTTGGAGGAGTCATGATGGCTTGCATATCTTGAAGGAGCATTCTCATTCCCCACTCTTGATCTACTTAGAAGCTTATCACTTGAGAGGTATTGCCCATTGTTTCTCTCAGGTGCTTTATGCTTTCTTTCATCAACATGGATCTTGAGCTACTATTAAATGGTTATGGAGGATTCGTTGTGAGAGATGGATAGCATGGTTATCTCCTTGGGTTTGCATTTTCATTTTTGATGATTATAGCAGATGGTAGTGGGTTGATTTCCTAAGATAGGAAATGGAGAATGATCCGTGAGGGAGTTTAGGTGAACTCCCCAAACACCCCAAAATCACCTACAAGACAAAATAACTTCCACAAGAGAGAAATGGCAGAAATATCATGCTATCATTAAGATGCAAGGATGCCAAATTAAATATGACATGATTACAAATGTACAAAATGCCTTGAATATATAGGCAAGAGTGAAAACCTAAAATGCATGAGATGTTGGCCATGTGTCATGATCTAACATGGACAACATGTGAACCCTATCTAGATGATTATTAAATGTTGAGATAAGTTCTAGAAGGACAACTCATCTTCTAGAAGGAATCTTATCTCCTACAATTAAGGAAGGGAATATTATCCCATTTATTAAATGATTTACTAATAATGCAACCTAGGACTTAACTAATTAAATGCAAGACCTAAGTTAACTTATGCTAGTGTAATAATTAATTAATTACACCAACACCCCCCCATAAGTGCAACTTAGGGAGGAAGATGCAATGATTATGCAAGATGATGATGGGTCCCAGCTATGAGGCCATGTTAGGT